>JAJOZX010000545.1:1247500-1363261 GCA_023014485.1 Bathynomus jamesi | reverse complement strand
CGAATGTTCGTTTTGTTCAGAATTCTGTTTTAAAAAAAAAAACCAAAGCATTCCAAGTGTTTTCGTGTAATTGTTTGGTTCAATGTTCCCATTGTTGTCTTTTGTTATTTGTTCATTTAATTTAGGAGAATTAGAAACCCATTCTCTCAATCCAAAATTTCCTTGCTTCATTATGGGTTGTGACATTTGGTAAATTTCAAGCAATTCCTCTTCAGTTACAGTGGAACCAATGAGGTTATCCACATAAAAGTTTTGTTTTAAAAACTGAACTGTTAAGTCCTCTTGAAATAAGTTTAGGTGGTTTCTAATTGTTAAAGCAAGAATACTTGGAGAGCAATTTGCTCCAAAAATAATTACTTTAAATCTGTAGGTTTTGAAACCTTTGTTAAGGTCATGTGGATCATTCAACCACAAAAACCTGAGATGATTTTTATCATACTCAAGCTTCAAATTTATACAGAGGAATGCTTTTTCTATGTCACTTTGTACTGCATAATTGTCTAAACGGAAGCAAAGGAGAATTTTTACAAGATCTGAGACAAGGTTTGGGCCTTCCATGAGACAATCATTTAAACTAACAGAATTTGTGTCTTTTAAACTACAGTTGTATACTACTCTTAGTTTAGTTGTGGATGAGTCTTCTCTGTAAACTCCCCTGTGTGTTAAATAATGACAACCTCGTTTTTTAAAGGGTTCATCAGTAACTTCTTCAATGAAGCCCCTTTCTATTTGTTCCTTGAATATGTTGTTGTATTGTTCTAAAAGATTGTCATTTTTTAGTTTTCTGTAATTTTTATACAGATGTGCCTTAGCTACTTTCAAATTGTCCATTATTTCTGGACAAGGTGTTTTCCAAGGCAGCTCCACATAGTATTGATTGTCTCTGTGTTGTAATGTATCCTTAAATTGTTCTGTCATCAATTGGTCTTCATGTGTAATAGTACTGTCCTTTATGCCAACTGATTCTAATAGTCACAACTGCTGTAACCCTTCATCCAATGTGGAATCATTTTCATTCAAATGATGTGGGATTATGACAGTGTTTTTGTAGTTCGAGTTTGTCACATAGTCAGAAATTTGTGACTGTGGTGATTTTGTTTTGCGTAAATTTTGTTCATGTTCTGTGTTTTCTGTGTCAGTAGTAAGATGGTATTTAGTTATGTCACCCAAAAGAGCAATACCTGTGGGAGTTTGTATGGCTATTCCATCTCCAATTTTAATGATGCCTCTATGGACCAGATGAAGATAGTCAGCCCCCATGAGCATATGTATATCATCAACTACATCTGCATTAAGGGTTTTATCAGCTATCGTGTATTTATTTTGAAGTTGGAGCAAAGCTTGTTTTAACCCAGCTATTTGTATTTTTTCTTGTTCTACTTTGTCCACAACAACAACCTTAAGGGTTTCAAATGTTTCATCAAGAGTTAAAGTTATATTTGCAGTTTTAAAACTGGCTTGTACTGGGTTTTTATTGATAAATGATGAAATAGAGAGATCTTCATCTCCTTGTTGGTTTTGAAGTCCCAATTTTTCTATCAGTTGTTTAGTTACAAATGTTTGTTGTGAGCAGGTATCTAAAAGACACCTAACCTGTACTATTTGTCCTCTTTTGTTTTGGATTTCCAAAGTTGTGGTTGGTAAAAGAATTTTTGAATTGTGGTTAATGCTAGATGAACTGATATGTCCATTCATAGCATTTTTGGTTTGTTTCTGTTTGTTTTGGTTTGATTTGGGTGTTTGTTCATAATGTTTGTCAGTTTTTCCAATGTCTGTGTGTGTATTACACATAGGGGTAACATGGTCAAAACTGTTGCAAAACTTACAATTGTATATCAAATTTGATTTGCAATTTGACTTTTGGTGCCCTGATCCAGTGCATTTTTTGCATAAGTTTAGTTGTTCACAACGTTTTGACCTTGCTGTAAAGTCTTTGTATTTGGGACAATTTGTAGAATATGTTCACTGCTAAAACAAAATTTGCATGGTGTGGGATTATACTCAAAAGTAGCTACATTAAAGTTTTGCAGAGTAGGAGTCTTTGAGTCTTTTTCTGTCACTTTATTTTCTGCAAATTGAGTTTTGCGGTTGTGTTTTGATGTAACTGGTAAGTGTTGAAATCTTTTGTTAGGTTTTTGGTTTTCTGCATTGTTGGTTTTTTCTTGTTCTGTGTTAAATTTTGGGAGTGTGTAACTTGATTTGTAAAGTGCTAGTACAGTTGGGAAATCTTCTCTTAGTTTATTAAGGCTAGGGTATATGTCAGTTGTCCTCTGATGAAATATCTCTTTGACTTTAGAAGGGAGCTTTTCAAAAACAACAGCTTGAATGATCCAAGCTGTTTCTGCAATGTTTAAATTATTGTTTTTAAGTTGTCCCATGAGACATTCAAACTCACAGTAAAAATCAAAGAGGTCACCATAGTTGTCTTTTGGGGTTCGCATGTTCATTACTTTAAGAGCCAAATCATGTATAATTTCATCCTTATTCATGTAATTTCTGTTAAGTAATTCTATTGCTACAGAATAAGAACCTATGGCTGGTAGTGATTCCACTAATCTTAAGGCTGGGCCTTTCAGATAGTTCACTAAATAACTAAATTTATCAACATCTGTAATGTAGTTTTTATTACCTATAAGGCTATGAAATTTTTCAATAAAAGATTGAAATTTGGCTCTGTCACCCTCAAAAGTGGGTACTGCAAGTGTAGGCAATTTTGATTTTAGTTCATTGCCCTCAGCCACATTGGGAGGGCTAAATGAAGCATTTCTTGTAGCTTCTAAGAAGCTTTCGTATGTGTCTTCTTTTTTGCACTCATCAAGTTGGTTTTGAATTTCAGAAATATAGTTGTTAATTTTTGTAATGTAATTTTCATTGTCAAGTAGGAGAGTAGAATACTCATCATCTGTTAGTTCAATTGTGTCATCAATTTCTGTAATTATGTCTTCATCTAGTATGAAAATTTCTTGTTTGTAACGAGTAATAGAATTTAATGTTGTTTCAAGATCATATCTTGTAGGTTCCTTTTGTTTGAAATCATTGTACAGTTTGGTGATGACACCTTTACGTGCTGATTTTTTCCTCATTAATTTTTTGTGATTTTGAGATGGTGCCGTAGCCCCAAGGTCTGTGTTTTTGTTTTCTTGGTCTGGGTTTCTTACCCTTTTGTCCAAGTCTTCCATAATTGTTGTTAGTGTTAAAGTTCTGAGTTTAATTTTATGATGTTGAGCAAGTTAAATTACTGTACAGTAATAAGTTTTTTATATAACCTGCGCCACAGGTTAAATTAAAAATTCACAATGTTTTTAGTTAGGATAGGCCTTGAGTGTAAAGAGTAAGGCCTACTTTAAGAGGTAGGCCTATTATGTAAGGTAAAGTTAGGTGGGCCTACTAAATAGGCCTATTTGTTGGGCCTACCAAGTAGGCTTATGTTTGGGCCTATTATTTTATAGGACCTCAAATGAGTTAAGCCTGTTAAATTAACAAGGCTTAGTTTTGAATTTGAAGAGTAGGACCTATTAAATAGGCTTAATGTTGCGGGCCTATTATTTTTAGGACCTAAAATAAGTTATGCCTGTTAAATGAACAAGCCTTTGTTTTCGATTAGTGTAAAGGTAAAGGAATCGGTTCCCAGTTGCTTAGGCCACCATATGAAAAAACTATAGTGGGGTTACGGTTGAAATTGGGGTTAGGCCTACTGAGTTAAGCCTAGCCACTGCGTGTGTCAGTGTAAATTTTAGAGGGGTTAGTTCCCCATACACAGGGCCACCATTGAAAAAACTATATAGGGCTATGGGTTGATTGCCTGTGCCCTCATCCGTTGGAAATTTCCAACAGACGTCAGTGGAGGGTTACCGACAAAAGCCCTATGCTTTTTCGTTAGAGAGTTATAAATATGTAGGTCTTTAAAGGACCTCTTTATATTTATATTGATTACGGTAATTCTAGCATCGGGAGTTGGGAAAGCCTTATGTTAATAAAAACTGAAATTGCTCACCTTATTTTTGCTGGGTCTTTGTTTGTTTCGATGTAGGGCGTGACGGTCATTTTCGGTGTAGGGCCGCCACGATGGGGTTACGCGGCGAATTTACTTAAGGTAATTAATATAGGCAGTCACTATATAAATGAAGGAATAGGCCTATCCTTTTATAGTCATTAGGTTTTATTATAAGGAATTCACTCAGGACTTGAGGGAAAATTAACCGTCTTCCCGTTTAAAGCGTTCGCTTGGAATAAACAGCCCTGAGAGCCGTTCCTTGGTTCGTGTATTATTTGCCGTTCTAGCAAATTTTGTTTGTCTACTTCTTTGGTAGACTAAACAATAAATTGGGTTTTCTTGTTGCTATGTGAGGCTGATTCATACATACAGGTTCTTTGTACGTATGGCAATTCAATTATTTCATTCCCAATAGGCTATGTCGCCAATCCCGAGGCAATTTTGTATAGATATTTAATTCAATTAATTAATAATTTATATTTAATTATGAAATAAATGTACCACATATGATACCATGTTGTGAGCGCGTATAGTTTTTCCATAGCGACATAGCCTATTGGGTTGTCTTGTTGTTATGTAGGCATTGGGCCTGCATGACAACAAGAAAACCAAATTTATTATTTCGTATTCAAAATTCTTCATTGCTGACTCGCGAAAATTACTTCAAGAGAAGAGTCAACGAACTTTGCAAAATCAGCAATAATAAAAGACGAAGATTATATTGTAGCGGCTCGCTCGGAGCTTGCTTATGTTACAGCGATGCTTTAAGCAAGGAAGATGTACTTTATCTTCCTATAAATTCTGAATGAGATCCTCTTAATATAAAACCTAATAACTATAAAAAGGATAGGCCTATTCCTTTAGGTATTTAAATATAATGACTGCCTATATTAGTTACATCAAATCAGTGGCGGCTCGTGACTAAAAATTCTAGGGGTGCTGTCTCTAAGAAGGGGTTGAAATAATTACTGAAATAAAAGGATGAGCATTGAGCAATGAATAAAAGTTTCAAAGTTATTGAAAAAGTTATTCAGTGAACTCAACCTTATATTGTTCTCGATTATTTCAATTGTAAATAAAAAATTTAGGGGTGCTGCAGTTCCGCAGTGCCTACCGACGAGCCGCCACAGAATTCAAATCAACTCGTTGTGTAACTCCATCGTACCACGGCCCTACATCGAAAAAGATCGTCGCGCCCTACATCGAAACAGAAGCGAGGCCCAACGAAATAATAAGGTGAGGTAATTTCTTTGTTTACCATTAGGCAGCGCAAATACCGAAGGCAAATAAACATAAAGAGGTTCTTTGAAGACCTACTGTACATATACATAACTCTCTAACGAAAAAAAGTAGGGCTTTTGTTATTAACTCTCCACCGAAATCTGCTGGAAATTTCCAATGGATGAGAGTAACAGGCAATCAACCCATAACCATATATAGTTTTTTCATAATTATGTATAGTGAGGTAATTATGTCGCAAATGACATGGCCTGAAGTTGAAATAAAAAATACATTTTCTAGTGTACAGGGTGTACATAAAGTCAGATCTATTTTTGTGAAGCACTTGGAAATTATATGGAATTCAATCATAAAATGATAAAGTAGTAACATTTATTAATAATTAAGAGTAGGATTCGGCGTGACGCCCATCAGTATCCCTGCACAGCTCAAATCGTTCCGCAGCATTTCTAAATACATTCTGGAGCATTTGCGGGTTATGTTATCTGCAGCAGTTCGTATACGTGTACGTAAGTTTTCAAGACTCGTAATCTTCGTCTGATAGACGTGCGACTCGATAAAGCCCCATGCAAAGAAATCTAAAGGGGTTAAATCTGGTCATCTCGCGACACAAGGTCTGTTGCTTCGCGTCCGATCCAGCGATTTGGAAAACGTCCATTTAGATAATCCTGAACAATTTTGGCATAGTGACAAGGAGCACCATCATGTTGATTCTAAGGGATAGGATTCGTTTCATACATGACGTAATGAGAATCTATAAATAGATCCATAAATTGTTTAACTTCATTCTCTTCATTGGAATTGCATCGGAGTGACGTGTATTATTTACTTGTCAAGATGTATAGAAGAAGGAAGTTTGTTCCTCGAAAAGGAAGTATGTTCCTCGAAGGAAAGTTAGATGGCGGTCAAAGGAGAAGATATTTTACAGCTTCAATGAAATTTGTTTATTTTCTAAAAATACTTTTGATGTTAATGCAGATGGATATTATACATTGAGTTTGGATCTTTTAACTAAGGATGCTAAATCAACTATTTTAAAATTTAATTATTATCAAGTAACGGGTGTATCTTTCATAGTATTCCCGGAATGAATATGTCTGGATATGTTATTAATTATGAAGATTCATTAAGTCGTAAGAAAGATGTTAGGGAAAGGTTAGAGGGACCTAATGTAGGGATATCTCCATCTCCATATGTAATTTTTCCCCATTGTGTTTTGTTTGAACCTAATATAGATTCCTCACATAGTGCAGAGCAAGTAATGAATCATCCCAGAACAAAGTGTTCTCACCTTTTAAGGAGTTTAGAATGTATCGTAGACTGAAGCCGGTGTGTGATTTAGGTAAACAAGTAACTGCCCAATTCCCTAATACTTTAATTAAGATATCAACCAATGATTTATCTAAACCATTAGGTCATATTTATGTTGGTAAATATACACCTGAGGGATCTCAAAAAAATGAGTATGCATTTACATATGTTAATCGAATTGTATTTTATGTTAAGCTGTATGGTATGAAACAATAAAAAAAAAAAAAAATTTTGGTTCACCCTGTATTATTTGCCATTTTTGGTTTACCCTGTATCTGTGCTAACGCTGCCATAGTATTACCTAGGCAGCGTTTTAGCACACACTTTTGACAGGAATAGAAACTGACGTCATCAAAACGTCATACATTTCTTGCTTATTGAACATCCGGTCTACATCCTGTTTATGGTTTTATAATACCAATGATTTTGAAAATAATAATGATGGTCTGCAGAGCGCCCTCTGCAGAGTTAGAGCCTCGCCAGAGGTGGTTAGATGTACGAAGTTTTTTTTTTTTGTTTGGCCAAACAATATTGGTTACAGAGATTTTTAAGGTTTGGTTTGTATTGTAGTATTCATATGGTATAGTACCTAAGTTTTCAAGACTCGTAATCTTCGTCTGATAGACGTGCGACTCGATAAAGCCCCATGCAAAGAAATCTAAAGGGGTTAAATCTGGTCATCTCGCGACACAAGGTCTGTTGCTTCCGCGTCCGATCCAGCGATTTGGAAAACGTCCATTTAGATAATCCTGAACAATTTTGGCATAGTGACAAGGAGCCCATCATGTTGATAGACGACGGGGATGCAATGACAACGGTATTTCTGTTCATTTGCACAAGAAATGAAGGTCATATTCGAACAAAGCACACCAAAATACACTTGAAAATTTTATTTTTTACTACATTTTATACAATAAAGCATAACCTAAAATGTTCATGTTATGAGATCTCGTAAACGACGCATTACCACAGGAAACGTGCAAACACCTCGAAATTAACCAGAAAAGTTTGCTCTCGTCATTTTCGTTTAACTAACGAAATATCACGACTTAACCTAACCAATCATCAAGGGCGTACAGTTGACTTAACTGGGCATTCGTTGACCTAACCCTGGCATTCATTTAACCTAACCGGGCATTCAATTAACCTAACAGTTAATATTGGTTTTTCACCTAATATCTTCTGATTTTTTCGTATTAGGCACTCACTGTCATATTTCAGGCAAGTTTAAGGATGAGAGAATAACGCCGTAATTGATAAAAACATCCAATGCTTTGTCTTCATCTAGGGCACATGACGAATGAAGTTCTCAAAGTCGAAACCACACGAACGGCACGTCATAATTCTATCACAAACACCACCAAACTGAATCCAATTAGAAAAAAATAGCCAGAACAGAAACTAACAAACTAATTAAGTCGCAGAGTAACATGACGTCATGATGCCACCCCGACTACAAATACACTAAATATATATATATTACTATTATTATTTTACAATAATTTGCACAAAAAATAAGTGACAAATTTGAATAAAGCGACTAAAACTACCTCATAAAAAGTTATTTTGATTTACAGGCCCAGCCCATGTCATTTAAAACATATTAACCCTAGTAATTCACTGGCCTACTTAGTCAGTGCTCCAGACAACTATCTCTTAACCTTCTATGGACCATTTGTACAGACTTTTGACTCACCCTGTATAATGTTTGTACCTGTTGAGTCTGAACTAAAGTTTTTGTGTGTTGTTGAGTCTCTCAATGTAATTCAGCAATGTTAATTATAAAGTCAAGGTACGTGCTTCTGGAGTGGCTGGTATTTCGGATTAGAGCAAGGATTTGTTACATATTGTGCTTCTTATTCTAGCCTGCGTATATCAAGTGAGCCACGTTTGGACAAATTTCATACTCTTGCAATTCGAGGAAAGACAGCGAGACCATAATTTCCAAACTATCAAAGCTGCATTCAAATCTAAGTGGCTCGTGAGCTTCAAGTAAATGTTAAGATCTCACCATAGTACGGATGTACATAAAGTCAGGATATATTTTTGTGAAGCACTTTGGAAATTATATGGAATTCACTCATAAAATGATAAAGTGGTAACATTTATTAAATAATTACGAGTAGGATTCGACGTGACGCCCATCAGTATCCCTGCACAGCTCAAATCGTTCCGCAGCATTCTAAACCATTCTGGAGCATTTGCGGGGTTATGTTATCTGCAGCAGTTCGTATACGTGTACGTAAGTTTTCAAGACTCGTATCTTCGTCTGATAGACGTGTGATTTGATAAGCCCCATGCAAAGAAATCTAAAGGGGTTAAATCTGGTGATCTCTCTGGCCAAGGTCTGTTGCTTCCGCGTCCGATCCAGCGATTTGGAAAACGTCCATTTAGATAATCTGAACAATTTTGGCATAGTGACAAGGAGCACCATCATTTTTGTATACGGGACTTAGACTTACAAATTATGGTGCTCCTCAACAGTACATGAAGTACAAATCGATAGTTGAACTGAACACCAACACGTGGTGTCAATCAGAAAAATGCGATTTCGCTAGAACATTTCCGGTCAGAGTTAGATGCGTTGAAAGAGAAGCTCCTCTCAAAGCCCAGTTACTCGGATGTAGTTCAGCAAGTCAGATCTCCAACTCCCCCTGAAGGTGGGGTGGAAACGCAGCATGCAGGGAAAGCGGTGAACACCCCTCCCGGTCAGGAAAGGACCCCTGCTCCCGATTTTACAATGAGGAACAGGGACTGTCCAATGCCAAGAGACGAGGCATCATTGCCCTCTTCCCTACCTCTGACTGCAGGAGAAAGGCGTTCGATTGTCCAAACGCCTCGCTCGGTGCGCAGCTCACCCCCCCTCCCACCGAAGAAAGAGGGCACGCGCGGCTGTCAGGTTATAAACACCACTACAGACCCTCACCAAGCCACGGAGTAGGGGAGGGGTCTCCTATCCCATCAAGGTCATGCCACCCTCCCCCGGGCAGGCGAACCATGCCTCAGAGAGATCGAGGAGAAGGCCGGTTGGGTCGCTGTTAATAGGCGCTCTTCCTGGAGGTTCCCTCACCCAGTCTTCGCGGTGAGGCACCGATGGGAATCTCACCCTCTTTGTGTCGCGAATTCAGCTCTCGAACGAGGCAAGCGATATTCGACACATGATGGAAGAAGTCATTGGTGACACAGTATATTGTTAGTTATAACTAAACACAAAATCTCCATATTATAACTCCTTTAAAGTAATATTAAAAGTTGTAAATTCGCATTTTCAACCCGTATAATATGAGTCAGTGGCCAGACGGTATTATTGTTATGGAGTTTATTCACTTTTCCAGATTTGATAACAGGCAAATAATAATAATAATAATAATATAATAATAATATATAGCGCCCTAACGGTAATGCCTGAAAGTTGTACTGTGTATAATAACTCATTAAATTTTTTATCTATCATTCATGGCGGATAACTTGTTGAAAATAGTCTCGTATAACGTAAGGTCATTAGGAATTCAGTTGTAGATGTTCATAAAATCTGTGACAGTGCAGATTTGATACTCCTGCAGAGCACTGGTTACCTAAGCAAGAGCTAAAATTTCTCGCTACCATCTATGGTGACTTTAATGTCATGCGTCCTCAGCAGTAGACGTATTATTATAATACCACGTCAAGTTAAACCTAAAAAATGGTCGATTCACTTGATAGACGTAAATATTTAATAGGATATACCATAGAACAGGTTACCAAAAGGGGTGTACGCGCGAAAGGTCTCCAGAGGTACGCAGCATCTTGCTTTGGAACTAACTTTCACATGGAAAAGTATTCTCAAAAGACGGTGTCGCGGCTACACCGTCCTTTGAGCAATTTTGAGTAATGGGGTGGTACGGGGCACTCGCAGAAGTGATCGAGCGGTACGCATCGAAAAAAAGGTTGGGAACCTGCCATAGAACATCGAATACGGGTTCGAGTCCAATTAATTCCTTATTCCCACTTATATGACTTACCACTTTCCATTCAGGCGCTTTTTTCTAAAACCTAAAAGAGTTTAAGAAGAAAATGGTGAATACTGAATTTTCAGTGAGAAAATTCGTATTCTTAATATTAATACGCACCAAATGTATTTCTTTCCCATCTTTAAGGGTGGGGTGGGGATGGGGTAGCCAAATGGTATTACATGTTCCGTTATGTATACCAAGTTTTCATTTTCTGTGCGTTAGTTTCCAATTTATGATTGTAATCAACAACTGTAATTGCTCGTAGTAATCCACAAAAAATAAGGACAAAGATGTTTGTAAAAAGTAGCAAGTTGTGTGTAATATGTTTCAAATGAGACATTAAATATAACTAAATCATTTGAATTATTTACACTGAGTTCCTTCAATACGTAATTATGATGATAAGATCAGCGTTCATAATTTTTCGTGTGTGTGTGTGTGTGTGTGTTAACGCAAAAGTAATTTACGGTTGATGTATTAAGCGTTCATGGAAAAGTTTAAGTTCAAGAGAATTGTACTATTAAAACTTCATGTTTATCGGCATAATTTCAAACTTAGCCGTCATTGGTTACTTAGAAATTTGAATAAGGTCACGATGTCTGGACATGTTTCATCGCTTCTCAGAAAATTATATATATGTCACATGGTCATAAATATCTTGTTACAAATGAGTTCGTTCATAAATCATAACGAATATATATTCCGTTCGTATAGCTTTAATTACCATCCTAAAATTTTACAAAATATCTGTGTGATTACTATATCACATAGTTCATACGCGCATCATAGGAATTTTGAGTGTTCACTATAATATATTATATTTTTTTATATGTAGGGGATGGCTGCGAAATTAATAATAGGGGAGAGAGTGAGTTTGGTTTTAATGTATGGAATACCAGTACAACAAATCGATGAATCGGTACAAAATTTAAATTCATTCATCGATTTGTACTACCTGGTACAGTAGGGTGTGTCAATTTTGGGGGTGAAATGACTAAATTGAAAATCATGTGATTTGGTAGCAATTTAATGTAATCATTTGGCATACAAAATAATATCCTTGCTTCAAAAACAATAAAAAATAACTCCTACCTACATCAATTTCAATTAAAAAAATCCATTTTTCCGTACATTCGTAACAAAATAACAAATGTGCTCAAACATCCTATCAACATTTAAAGGGCAATAAGATATCATTCAGAGTCTTTATTTGAAAGTAACCAATGCAGTCATGTCCTTTTTGCTGCGTTTCCTTGACATCAGCATTCAGCTTGCTACTTGCGCTTTGATGTAGCCTTCTCGCCTCTCGTGACTGTAAACTTGACTAGCTGCTTCTGTGACCATTTTCACACTCTGAGTGTGAGAAGGCCACTTTGGCACTTGCATTGGGGCCTCTTTAAGTTGTGTTAAATCTTTGTTTGTTATACATGTTGTCAGTGGTGGCTCCAAAAGTTCCGAACTCAAGTTAACTAATTCTGACAATTTCGTGGCATTGACGTTTATCGGAGGTACCTTCCTTGTCTGAACAGAGCAGTCTCCCAGCTGGTCATCATCCAGTGATGTTCCTCTAAGCTTTAGAATGATTTCTACAGCCTCAGTTCGCTCTTTGGTACATTGGCTGCAGAGTATTGCTTGCATAAAACTGCCTCTGGCCTAGCATACCAAGCGGACCTTCTCACCACAGGTAACACGATGTCCACCACTACTTTCCTTTGGGTTCTCAGTAGCTGTAATTGAAACAAGATGTGGTTGGGCCCCTCCATACACATTGGATTAAGTTTTACATTGAACCAGTGAGGAAGATAAAACCCAATAATAAATTCAACAATCAACTCAAATTCTGTAGCATTTTGCCCTTCAGTGCATGTTTGGAAACCCAAATCCTGCAGAAACGAATCGCTGTAGTTAACCAACGACTGTGACTTACGGGTCCAATCTCCAAGAGAGCCAGATTTTGAGGCAACTCTCCTGATCTGATTGCTTGAACAATACGATAAGCGTAAGATTGATCCGTGCTGAGGTCTTTGATAACTTCTTCAGACAACACTGGAAGGGGAGGGCCTACTTCGACCTTTGGAAATTTTGTATTTATTTCTAATTCCGTTGCTTCATCTAGCATGTTGCCAAGGGGGCCTGACCACTTGTTGTTACTCTTTGTAGGACCATCAAGTTCCTGGATGAGACGACAAAGAGGTAGTTCCCCTGTGTGCAAATCGAATACAATCCAAACAAGCCTTCTTCCAAGTTTTTTCTCTAAATGCGTCATAACACCGCCCTGCCATCCAGTGTTCACCGCAGTTGAGTCTCCACCAACGGCCTGCAGTGAACTGTCAAGTCTTCTTTCTTGAAGCCAACATATTATTTGATCAGCAATTGCCTCTGCATGTTTCTTGCCTTCTACTTCTGCTTCAGGAGCAAAGTGAAACAAATAGCGGCCACCAGGTTCGGAACACACAGAGTAGTGTTCTTCTTTGATGAGACCGGGAAACTTTCTGTCCATTCCCTCTACCTCTAGGAGAACTTTTGTGTCATCTCTTCTTCCATCAAACAAAAGGCAAGAGAGACCTTCCTCCAAATCTTTTTCATGCTGATCAGATATTTCCTTCATTATTTTTTCTTGGGCTCTTCTTATCTTATTATGATCTATCACTAATGATGTATCATATCGGCTGATGAGGCCTGCATCTATCCAAGCGGCAGTGGCAATCTCTGCAGTCTCTCGTAGCCCCGTATGGTGGCGAATACTGGCAAGGGCAATGTTTGAGATGTCTTTAGTGTTGTATTTCATTCTCTTCGGCGAAGGTTCAGATGGCATTTTGGAGCTATCATCTGATGTTGCTTCTTTCTGTTCATCTGAAGAGCTTTCAAAGAAGTGAGAAACCTCTTGATAGAGCTCTTCATCTCTTTGGGTGGCTTCTTCACTCTTCTTTTTCTTCCTTTCTTCCCTCTCTCGGATTTTCTCTTTTTTCTTAGCAATAACAATCTGTTTTTTGGTTTCTGAATAATCTGCTGAACCAATCTTCATACTTCCTTGGCCTCCTGCCTTTGTTCTCTGCGCCTTTATGAAAGCCAGCTCCAAAACAGGGATCTTCTTCTCACGAGGACAGCGACAATCAATGTGAGGGTGAGGTTCTCTTCTGCATGAGGGAGAACAATTTGCTTCAGAACACAACTCTATGGGACACTGGCAGTTAAAAATGTCAAGAAGAGTATCAAGTGTGTGCAGAAATTTATTTTTCTTTGCTAGTTTTCCTTTACCAAGTGATGTCTCAACTGCTTTGTGCCACAGCTTTGTTAATTTTAGCTCAATAGTTCTATACTGATTGAGTATAGGTGGTTTGAATAACACATTAGCTTTTTTCCACTGATGCAGAAGAAGGGGAATCATGTCCCTTACGAGCTCTTTCTCCGTGTGGTTCCTTCTATCCTTTGTATTTTGTTCACGAAGGAGTAACCCTAGTCTCAGCATGTCTCGCACTGTTGGTAGTTCTGATACGGGAAGCTCCTTGCCTGTACCGACTAACAGGCTCAAGTGGCATGACGACTGACCTCTTGTCTTCAATTTTGGCATCTTAGGAATATCTGAAAAGAAAAAAAACATTTAAGTATTTTATATCAATTACGATGTTTCAAAGTTTAGTCATTCGATGTTCTAAAATTCAATAAAAAAATATTTCATGGGATTACAACATAATTAGACAGAAGAATATGATAATAATAAATAATTGTAATAATCAATAATCCATACTTACAGTTAAACTGTAGTATTCGTCTAGTAGAATAACTATGAAGTAGGTACAAGAGCAATAACAGCAAACCACCGTCTATGACATCTAAGAGGCAACTGAGGACTGAGACTCTGAGAGCAGGGTGGCCAGATGGTTGAGAGAGTTTATAGCAAACTTTCAGCCAGTTTATGGCATTTTTGGCAAAGGATTTTTCAAAAATAGCATTTTTTTTGTCATTATCATTTTGGAAGGATATGTTACCATTTTGAAACCTCTTATATTAAAATTCGACAAAAAATAAAATAAAAACACCTTCCCATTTCAATCAGCGTGAAGAATTCAAATACGACCTCCAATCAGCGTGAAGAATTCAAATACGATGATTTGAATTCTTCACGCTGATTGGAGATCGTATTTGAATTCTTCACGCTGATTGGAGGAGGTAACCTGTATTTGCTATGTTCACACCCTAAGTCATTAAGCGTTGGTATTTTGCTAATGTTGGGCCGTTAGCTGTTTTTGGCATTTTTGGCAAAGGATATTTAAAAAATGGCATTTTTTTGGGCAAAAAAATTTTGCCAATAAAAAAATAGCAAATTTAAAAAAAAAAATACTTTTTTTGGCAATATTTGTCAAATTTAGCACGGTCTGGCAACCCTGACTGAGAGTGAGGGACAGTTCTATTCATGTTGTGACTTGTACATTGTACAACAACTATATGACCTTGAAAACACTCCATATGCGATCAGTGGGATAATTCTGTGACAGATGAATAGTTAATCAATTTATGTCCTATTATTTAGTAAAAGAGTAAATTTCTGAAACTTTAAAGTAAAATTGATGTAGGTAAGGGTTATTTTATTTCATTTTGGTTAGCCAATTTCAAGTTTTGACATGAAAAGACACTATATTTTCACTACCAAAATTGATTTGAAAAAAGTTGACAAAATTGACACACCCTACTTCGGTAAGGAAACTATTATAAAGTTTTCAGTAGCGTTAGACAGTTCATTTCATTTGGAAAAAATGAAGCCACTGGGGCCTATCGAGGTAAACAAACCAAAGTTATTGTTACAAAATTTTCATTAATTGAAAATAGTAAAATAATTGTTTACAGTGATAATGTGTAATTATTTTTCCTAAATTTAATTTTCATTCAACGATAGAGTTAATTTAATTGAAAACTGCTATCCCATAAGTTAATTTTGGAAGCCTCGTTCATCTTCTAATTTCTGTTGTCACTTCTGTCTTATATAAGATAACAACTGACCCCTGTCACCCTGACTCTTCACCATTTAAAATTACTCTCTGTTCTACGTCTCAAAACCATTTATCCACGCATCCAAAATAAAGGAATTACGACAGGCAATCAGCTAGTTTCAAATCCAATAGCCAGCAGGCATATTCACCAAGCTGTTACTGCTTTGCTAAATATGTGGTATTTAATTCAAAGTATTCATTAGTCTTGTCATATGTTGTCTAACATCCGGACTCTATATACAAAAATATTTGTCTATTGTTTCACTAACATCAATATTTTAAAACAATTTTAGTTTAATTTTTACTATCTGTTCTATCGAAACACTTTCTAATAAAATTAAAACCATTTTCTTTTCGTCCAAAACTTTACTTGACTTGAAGTCACATTCTTTCACTGACTTCAAGATTCATGAATTTATGGACGAAAAGAACGCGGCAACTTGAGTTTGTGACGTCAAATATAAACAAAACTCACTTAGATCTACTTTTGGCTAGGCCAACTTTGTAGTTGACGTACCAAAGCTTTAGTCATTCGTCTGAACACTCAACATAAGGTAGCAGGGTCCTAAATTCAGCTTCTATCATGAATCCAGCTTATGTTAATATTGAATAAGTTCTAGACTGTGGCCTAGGTTTGAGCTCGCCACAACAACGTTAACGTAGGCCAATATAGGCCCAAAATTGCAATGGCTGAAGGCCAGTTCTTTACTTAATGCTTATAAATGCATAAATTTAATCTAACATAACCTTCTAACATCAATAAAATATACTTACTTTCATATATATGGGCCTAAATAACAATTAGTTCTTGAAATACCTTTGATTCTGCAAACGACAAATTGTTTGTGTACCAAATAGTAACTCAAGTTTTCTCTAGCAGGCGCGGATACAGGGAGGGGATTTAGGATTTGTCATGCCGGTGTCATGTAAATATTGCCAGCCCAATATTATATATTAGACTATACAATAATATTAAAAATTATTAATTATTAGACTTTACTTTTCATTTTCATTTCATTTTCTTACCAAAAATATAGGGTGATTCACTTGCTGGTAAACCCGGAGTATCGTATTAGCGATACTCTGGGGTTACCTGCGAGTGAATTACCTGTATAAATAAATGAACTTCTCGACACCTTACAAAGAATAATAATAATAGGATATTAAACTTTTTCCTACTTGAACTTTGAAATTCCAATTTGTCATTTTGTTTTATTTTAATTCGTCTTAACTATGCTTGTTATCTGCCTTGCCTCTAAGAATTTGTTAAACAGAGCATTAAAGGGTGGTTTGACTCTTTTTTACAATACAGTACTACATACTCATAAGTCATAACTTGAAATTCACTTAAATTCTTAGAATAAAATTTTCTAAGAGGAAAAAGTTTCTCGATGCATTAACTTTGGTGACTGGTGAGTCAAAAAGCTTTGAGAGTACATGGAACTGAGTCTAGCCTAAATCGTATTGACTGAGACAATCCATTCCATACACTTTGCTGAACGTATTCGAACTGAATCTACTTATAATTTTGTAAAATAAGTAGTTTCATACTTTTAACTGAAATTAGCCGTAGTTTATATAGCAACTTGTTTAATACCAAATTTCATCAAAACGTTGGCTTACGCCTACGGTGATGTCAGGAATCTATCGTTTGGCTTGCAATTAATAGACAACTAGCCTAATCTAACTGAGGCTTAGGTTTTTAACAGTCGTGCAGGCCGAATTTCAACCAAGGAACAGCATTCAAACGAAGGCTAGTGTAGCGTAAAGACTTTTATTTGAATTCAAATTGTTATAAATCGGGGCCAAGCCATAGGGCCTAAACTTACGTAGGTTAGCCAGATATAGAACATTGAAAATTTGCTTATAGGCCTATTAGAACTAGGTTAGGCTCAGCTGCTACAATCATGAGTCAAACGTAACAGGTAAGTTTCTGTATCTTTCAATTTGCTTATTTAGTAGGCCTATTAGGGTACCCGGGGCCAGTTCCGTATTGCCTCCCACGCAAAATATGATTTTATTGAACAGTAGGATTATAAATTATTTTGATAGTCTATTAAAAATTCAAAAGGGTCCAAATTGTTGATTGTAGCATGACGGCGCCATAAAGTCGAAAGAGTAGCACTCACATCGTGAGGATTTGAACCACCTAACCTAACCATCTCTATATCTAATTGTCATCATCTCTCCACATACTCTGCATGATGGTGTATTTCTTAATCTTTTCTTGATCACATAATTCACCATTCTTTCTCTATCATCAATTATGCCAAAAAGTCTTCTGAAATTCATCCTAAAAAATAAAAAAATTTAATAAAGCACCCAATTAAACAAAAAGCACCAAGTTTTTAATAAAATATATATGAAACTATTTTTTGATAAAAAAATATGGGGGGTAATATGGAACTGTAGCTGGTTACCCTAATCCTAGTACCACAGTTAGCAGAACTTAGTAGAGTTTGGATTAAAATGGGTCAAATATTTGGTTAATATTCGTTTGGTAATTATTCGTTTTAGTGCTTTTCCTCCTTTCTGAACCAAAACACATTTTCCTGGTGTTTTGTGGTGTGATTTGTTCAAATCTGAACTTCGTTTCTTTGGGAAATGAGCTGTTTTTGAGAAATTTTAAAATTGAAAATTTCTCAAAAAATGGCTCATTTCCCAAAGAAACGAAGTTCAGATTTGAGCAAATCACACCAAAAAACACCAGAAAAATGTGTTTTGGTTCAGACCTGACCTAAACAGACCTGACCTGACCTAAACAGACCTGACCTGACCTAAACAGACCTGACCTGACCTAAACAGACCTGACCTGACCTAAACTGATTGGGTTTTGTTGCCAGACCGTAATATCCAGCTCTTCACGTCTTTCCAACAACACTCAATATTTTGAATGTGAACGGTGTCTTCCACGAACCGCTGTGAATGGTTGACTGTCCGGTGAATGTAGCCTAGATTTCCAAGTTGAGAATATGCACGACACTCATCGGAATAGATTGTAGTCCCAGGCCTAATATGTTGCTGGATCAGGCGAACAAGAGTTGTTGCGTCTCTGAGGAACCGCAAACAACAGTAGTTTTTTGGAACTGCGTTCCAAGGTACCAAAAACCCAGGCAATCGCAACCTCCGCAAACCATAATGAAAACCAGACTAAAGCATTCTTGAATGAGTATGTATTATGAGAGATTCAAAATGTACGTCTCTGATTGGTCGGATAAGGTCACGTGAAACCAAAATGAGATGTAATTGGTTGTTTTGACCTATGTTTCCTAATTTTGCCACGAGATGTCTCCCCATAAAACTGGAGAGGGCGACGTTCGTTAAAATTTTAACAGCGTTAAGAGCTAAATACTCGGTCAATGGCCTATAATGGCTGCTTTTTACGTCTAAATTTTTTTTTTTTTTTTTCATAAAAAATAATTATTACATTTCCTTGATTTTTATCAGTTTCCCTGAGGTTTCAAGGTGTCCTGAATACGAATGTATATGTTAAATTGTCATAGAATGTCTCCTATCAAAAATGAACAAAGCATTAAAATGAATATTAACCATTCGTTTTAATGTTTTGTTTGTTTTCGATAGAAGGAAACATTCTATGATAATTTAACATATACATTCGTATTCAGGATACCTTCAAACCTCAGGGAAACTGATAAAAATCAAGGAAATATAATAATTATTTTTTATGAAAAAAAAAAAAATTTAGACGTAAAAAGTAGCTATTATCGGCTATTGACTGAGTATTTAGCTCTTAACGCTGTTAAAATTTTAACGAACGTCGCCCTCTCCAGTTTTATGGGGAGATCTCATGGCAAAATTAGGAAACATAGGTCAAAACAACTAATGAAATCTAGTTTTGGTTTCACGTGACCTTATCCAACCAATCAGAGACGTACATTTTGAATCTCTCATAATTCATACTCATTCAAGAGTGGCAACCCTGTTCAAGGATGCTTTTTCAGTCTGGTTTTCATTATGGATTGCGGAGGTTGTAATTTGGATTACTATCAATTAATACCTACCCACCTCAAACTGTGGCAAAACTTATTGTACGTTGGGTTATTCTTGACAAAGCTAGATGCACAGCTCTATTTAGCGTTGGCTTCCGAAAGTGCAGTTAATTGGAGGAGTTTTTGCTTCGACGTCTGTGAACATTGGCTAGGGCGGCCTAGACCAACGAGTTCAAATTTGTGGGCCTGGCAAAATTGTCTATTTATTCCTGTTGGTTGCTGCTCATTTGTATAAACACCCCAATGCTGCTATTGAAGGTTAGAAATTGCGAAAAAACGTGGGTTAGGTTAGGTTAGGTTAGGTTAGGTTAGGTTAAGTTAGGTCTGAACCAAAACACATTTTTCTGGTGTTTTGTGGTGTGATTTTCCCAAATCTGAACTTCGTTTCTTTGGGAAATGAGCCGTTTTTGAGAAATTTTCATTTTTAAAATTTCTCAAAAATGGCTCATTTCCCAAAGAAATGAAGTTCAGATTTGAACAAATCACACCACAAAACACCAGAAAAATGTGTTTTGGTTCAGAAAGGAGGAAAAGCACTAAAATGAATAATTACCAAATATTTTTTCGCAGCTGAAATCAGTTTTTTGGCAGTTGAACATTGTTACAAAGATCCTAATTGGTTGTGGGAAATACCTAATTAACCAATCTAAATTGACCACCTAACCTAGTATAATCAGTTGATGGCCATAATGTCCCATGGAAAAAAACTACCAATTGTAAAAGTCCCAAGGCAGGCTGATAATGGCTTATAATTGGTTGAAACTGGCTATGTATTCAATAATAATTGCAATATTGCAAATGGTTATTGAATATTTCACCAACAGTGACCTTGAAGGCCAATGAAATAATTACAGTGGACCCCCGATTTGAGTACGTAATCCATTCCAGCATGGCATACTCAATTCGAAATGTACTCAAATCAAACTTAATAACCTATGAGAATTAATTAATTCGTTCCAAAACCCAAAAATTTCACCCTACCCCTACTTTTTCTATAGAAATTGGCCTACGAAATTTAGTAATTGTATTAAAAATAGACAGAATAGAATACAAAATACATACCGTACAATATAGACAAAATAGAATAATCCTGTAGGAGTCTTGCTTGATGTGTTGGAAGTTCCAGATGAGGAATGGAGGGGAGGAATTATTGCTTGGAGGGAGAGAGTCCTTCCATGATGATGTCTGGTAACTCATCAGGGCTAGGCGTTCTTAGGCCCACAGCCAATGACATGGAAGAGGTAGAGGGTTGGGGACTTGAGGGCTTGAGAAATAAGCATTAATTTTCTGTTGCTTCTGCCTGTTTGCTATGAATGACTTAAAGTAGCTCATGACCTTGTCCTCAAACAAGCCGGCTGGTGTACTCAAATAGAGTTTTCTACTCAAGTCGAGTCAATAGGAGCCTATGGATGAGCGTACTCAAATCGGGGGTCCACTGTACCAAGTTTAGTACATATATATTATCATTTTGCCCCCCTTACCTCTCAGGTTAGTATACGCAATCGGAGAATACGCATGTTAAGGTTGTTTTTATATATATATATATATATATATATATATAATCATGCGGGTTGCTTCTACAGAGCTTCAATTTAATATTTAGGAGAAATCCAATGACAAGGAGAAATGTAAATGCCATGAAAAGTCTTCTTTAATGCGCAACGTTTCGAGCAATACGCTCATCTTCAGGCTGTTTAATAACAATGTGAAATTAAAATCAATATTGAATGAAAAACAAAACAGAAAATTTCTATAAACTATTCATACAGACAAATTTTAAAAGACTGAGAAAAGAGGGTTAAATTCTAAGTTATACAGATTTACATATAAAAATTAAGAAGCTATTTTTAAATACATATAGTAAATATGAAATTAATATACTGGAAAAATTAACAATAGTACACTGGAATAATGAAACTAACTAACCTTTCACTGCAGTTTCCGAGGCTAACTAATTTGAGCAGAGGCAATACGGGAAAAACAAGAGATGGCGAGGGCGATTGGGGAAGGGGGGGATTATAAGGAATTGGGGAAGGAGGAGGGATCATAGCAAATTGAGGGGGACGGCAGATGTCAACATTTAGACTGGGGGACAATGTTTTAATGAAAAGCGATTCCAAAATTCTTAGTGAGTTGGGACAAGTATTACAACCAAGAATTTTAAAATTGTCTAAAGTGACATCAGTTTTACATTTTATGCTGTGTTCGCGAATACTTGAAACTTCTTTAGTTTTTAAAATTTTACCTGTTCGGCCACTTATTCCCATATGCGAATAAAATCTAGCCCTGAGAGAGCAAACAGTGCTGCCAATGTAATTCCCAAGGAGACACCTAGGGCAGGTAAATAAATATACAACACCGCTACGCAACGAGTCAGGGGTTCGATCCTTCGCTGAGAAAAAGCTACCTAAAGATGTTTTATTAATAAATATGATGCGGAAATCAGTATGATAAAAAAATTTCCTTAACAATTTTGTAAATTTAAGCTTAAATTCCTTATTCAAAGGACCCATTTCAGGTACCAAGAAATATTTTATATCCTTCGGCACTGTAATACATGGAAGTTGAGGGCTATAAACATTATTTAAATATTTCAAATACAAATCGTTGTAAATATTTTTAAAAATATGATGTATTAGAAATTTTCAACTAACGAAAATATTACAACAACCTAACCAATCATCAATATGTGGTGCCCCCCCCCCATTAATACATAAGTACCGATACTTGTTTGGTTAGGTTAAGACCATCTTATTTGGAAGGTAATTATTGAATGTTTCACCAACACTGAAATTAATATCCAACACATTTTTTTGATGTATTTTGGTGCTGTTCAAATATGACCTTTATATCTTGCACAAATGAATCAGAAAGTTATGAAACAGTTTTCCTATTTTGGTTCATTTTCACTAGAAATGAAGGTCATATATGAACCAAACACAAAACCAAATAGGCTAGGAAAATAAATAAATAAATAATATATATATATATATATATATATATATAATATTTAGGAGAAATCCAATGACAAGGAGAAATGTAAATGCCATGAAAAGTCTTCTTTAATGCGCAACGTTTCGAGCAATACGCTCATCTTCAGGCTGTTTAATAACAATGTGAAATTAAAATCAATATTGAATGAAAAACAAAACAGAAAATTTCTATAAACTATTCATACAGACAAATTTTAAAAGACTGAGAAAAGAGGGTTAAATTCTAAGTTATACAGATTTACATATAAAAATTAAGAAGCTATTTTTAAATACATATAGTAAATGTGAAATTAATACACTGGAAAAATTAACAATAGTACACCCATTAGGGTGGAAGCAGTATGATCAGGAACTTGAAGTAAAAAGCATTCTTTAGTTTGACAACAAATACCTCCAAATATCCATTGCTGTGGAAGTTGATGACTGGCATTGTTCTTTCGTTTACTAAAGAGGCTTTTGTCGATCTCTACAATTAAATTATCACTGCCAATTTTCTTAATTGACTGTGCTTTTAGAGCATCTACGCACACTTCTCTGAGGTAATTATTCCAGTCTACAGTATAGTAGTTTTGTCCACCATGTCCAATTGTCAGTGGCACCAATCTATTGAAGTCATTTCTTCTGACTAGCAGTAAATAAAACAGAGAGCAGTTACAAAAGGAAGCCATGATCCCATAAACCAGTTCCCAACGTGCATATTTACTTTACTATGGCAACTTCTAATATTACAGCACCATTGAATTCTTTCCCCAAAGTACAGCTTCATCTTGTGACTTTTTTTGCATATACATTCAGCAGGTAGAATTTCTTTGGCTTGCAAAAAAGAGATCGCATCTTCACTTTTTGGTAGATCCCAAATTTTCATCATGAATAAGCCTAAAAAAAAATATTTTTTTTCAGGAAATTGTATAAAAAAGTAGGTTCTTTTGCATTATCCTCCCAACACTAATTTTTTTTATATAATGTTGTTTTGGTTATGGTACTTTATTTTCCTTCCATTATAAAAAAAATTATTATTGGGGTTAGGTTAGGTTACATTAGGTTAGGTTAAAAACAGCCCACCACAGGCGTTAGCCATAGTTAGCCAGCTTAAAAAAAAAATTAGTGTTGGGAGGATAATGCAAAAGTACCAAAAAATATTTTAAAAAATATTGCTATTTAAAAAATGATACTAGAAATTTTCAACTAACGAAAATATTACAACTTAACCTAACCAATCATCAATATGTGGTGGCCCCCTGTTAATACGTAAGTACCCAAGTATCTATGAAGCAATGTAGTTGGTTTTATACAATTCAAAAATGACCTATTCAATTAATATTTTCATATACTCTTTATCTGGTGGCCCATTTTGAACCAATCTAGTAGGCCATTATGGTAGCCTTCCATGTAATCTAGTCTCTGTAAAATTTAATATTACGTAGCTAAATGTGGAAATATGACACTGCACCAAGTTTGCACTCCGATATGTTGAAAGTATTAAAATTATGAAATTAAACAAGATTTTAAATTTTGCACCTAAGAAATCTGGATTTTGTACACAGATTCCCTTGCTACTAGATCTGTAAAATTCCTATGTGATGCACCCATTTTTGGAAAATTCTTGTTTTCTGTTGAAGTTTTGGGCAATATGAACAATTAATATTTGAAATCTTGACAAGGCTTCATGTGGTATACTTCTATATAAACTAAAAGCCCCTGTGATATTGGGTATAATAATGGTTACAAGATGAAGAACAAAGTAATCTTAATTTAATTTTGAGAGATTGGGTATTGTTTGAGGGGAGCTATGATAGATATGTTCAAAATGTTTTCAGGGTTGGGCAATTTAGATCTAATTTTTTCTTAGTCTGATGGAAGAACTGAAGGGTATAATAAGAAAAATCAGAAAATACTTATAGACTGGATCTATGAAAATACTTAATCATAGAGTATTGTAGTAGATTTTTGGAATGACTTGCCATATGATATGGTAAATAGTAGCTCCTTCATTTTAAGAAAAATTTGGATGCTTTCATAAATGAAAGAGTTTGTAGATTGTAAATAGTGTTATATTCTTAGCTTAAGTTAGGTAGGCTACTTTAGTAGCTCTATAAATAGTTTCATGTTAATTAGCTGACTTGAGATTGATATTTTTGCAAATTGATTATAAAATATAGCTTATGACTTAAATATCTAAATGATTTAGAGAAGGAAGTATGTAGTAAAAACTAAATTTTCAGATGACAAAAAGTAGGTGCCCAAGTTGCAAATGTAAAAAATTCTATAAACAACAAAAAGATCTTGATAGATTAGTTGCTTGGGCTAGTAAATGGCAGATGGAATTTGTGGCCACCTGTTTATTTGACAGTGAACATGATCCCTGATTGGCCAAAAGGTGGTGACATGGGAAATTAAGTAACATACCAACCTAGACTTTACAACTGACCTGGGTATTAAAAGTTTTACCCTGATTAGCCAGGTGTATAAAGTTGCTGTGAGGCAGGGTCAACCTACAATTTAGTATTGGTAATGGATGCCAACAACCAAATGACAAGCATTACCCATTTGTATGTAATGGAGTGGTGTCAGGAGGGATTTTTTTAGAAAGGAGTTTGATCCCTTGTAGGCCTACTGAGTCAAGTGGTGGTGGTGCTACCCTACATCATTTATATGAGAGGTGGTCAGAAAATAAGCTAACACAGTGTATAATTTTGTAACTGAAGGACCTACATTGATTGTATCAGGTGAATTCATTAATCATTGTTGGCAACACTGCATGTTGATTTTGCTTCCATCTACTGTACATTGATTATAAGAGTCGGTTGACCATGGTGGCTCAACTGGAACAGTGCCCTGCCCTGTGGAGCAGTCCAGGATATTTACGTTTAATGGCCACTCATAAACATTCCAATGTTGAACAATATGCAGCTGCATTGATTGTTGTGCCTTTTTGCATGAAGTCTGTGAGCAAAATGCCTTTGTGGTTCCAAACCACGGTAACCATCACTTTGCCAGTGGACCTCACAATCTTAAACTACTTTAGTCGCAGGGACCCAGGGTGTTTCCATTCCATGCTGGCATGTTTTGTTTCTGGAGTACGGTGATTAATCCATGTCTCATCTCCCGTGACAATGCACTCAAAAAATTCTTGACCACTGACAGACTCGGAATATCATTGCAAAAATGACGGGGCATTTCCAGTTGAGCTGCCATGTTCAACTGACCCATATAACCAATGTACGGTAGATGGCAGCCAAATTGATGTGCAGTGTTGCCAATAATGATTAACGAATTTGCCTGATACAAACTTAATCAATGTAGGTCCTTTAGTTACGAAATTATATGCCATATAAACTTATTTTCTGACCACTACTCATAATAATAAATATAATTTCATGTTTTACCCTTTTTCTGCCCTGACAAGTTTTTCAATATGACCTTAAGGGATGGGAGAGATTTTCCAAGTCCTTTAAATTTACTATAACTTTAATCTTGTGCAAAATATATATTATTTATCAGGTCATCCCATAAGTAATGTCATTTTTTAGATCGGAATTTGAAGGACAAAAAAAACTCAACTGAAACTTTTTAATCTAGTATATATTTTACATCGGAATCAATGACACTGCCAACATCCTACAAGCTCTTCAATGCGATGTTTCTAAAATTCAGGCAGTTTTGAGGCAAAAAATGTACAAAGACTGGTGTGCAGGTCATCTAAAGAAGTATACTGTTTCTCGTCAAGATAGTTTTGCAGACTCCTGAAGAGATGATAATCTGAAGGCGCAAGGTCAAGAGAATTTGGAGGATGTAGAAGTTTTTCCCATCCAAGCTTCTCAATTTTTGCAGAAGTGATTCGAGTGGTATGAGGACGTGCGTTGTTGTGGTGGAACACGATTCCTTTCCAATTAACCAAAGGTGGTCTCTCTTCTTTTAGTGGTGTTCAATCAATCCAGTTGTTGACAGTAGACTTGAGTGGTGATTGTTCGGTTGTGTGGTAAGGTTTCAAAGTGTATTACACCACCTTTATCCCACTAAACACTAAGCAACACCTTCCGAGGGTGAAGATTTGGTTTTGGCTGTGGTGTCACTGGTTCTCCGGCACAAACCTACTGTTGACAGCGCTTAACATTCTGGTACAGTATCCACTTTTCATCACCAGTCACTAAATGGTGCAAAAACAGATCTTGGAGTTCACGGGAATGAAGAGCTGTGCTAATGTTTACTGACAATTCATGTGGCACCCATTTTCCTAACTTAGGCACTTTCCCGGTTGTTGCAAATGTCGATGGATGGTGGACAGGGATGAATTGAGTTTCTGGGCCAGTTCTTCGACAGTTGTTGAACATTCTTCTTCAAATGCAGCTAACAGCAGGTCATCATCAAACTCAGCAGGGTGTCCAGAGCGTGCTGCATCTGTCAAATGGCAGTCACCATTCCTAAACTTGTGAAACCATCTTTGACATTTCCTCACACGCAGAATATCATTGCCATAAACATCCTGAATGTTTCTCGTTGCTTCAGTTGTACTATTCCCTTTTTTGAACTCGTAAAGCATTATATGCCTGATATGCTCTTCTGATGCTGCCATGTTTATGAGGGGTTCACATAAAGCAAAACACACGTCTTCACTGGTCAAGGTCTGTAAAGTATGTAGCAAAACACAATAGATCTCCTCTTAGATATAACCTTCAGAAAATTTGTTTAAACTGAGTAGGACTAGTTTAAACTTAATCTATCATAAAAAACGACATTACTTATGGGATGACCTGATAAATAATTAATTACTTTCACTATAAATTAATTTTTATTGAAGTTTAATGATTAATTTAAGTTTTTTAGTTTTTGGTATGGGTTAGGCTGGTTTCAAAGTTTTTCAGTGCACTTTTCAACTAAAATTATTTACTTCACTTTTATTTTTAGTTTATAATATTTAGTCATTCTTTCCCGCAAAAGATGCACGAGGGAAAACATTCTTGCCTTAACCATGAAGATAGATGACATGATGACTCGTAAGTTTTGGCTACTTTTTCCAAATCTAATAAAATTACCACATATTGAAATAAATAAAGCCCTCTTTTTCATTAAAATTTAATGATTAAAAATATAATTAAAAATAATACTCCTAATTCAAAAGGTTTAAAACTTTAGATCAGTGGATAAAGTTAAAAGAATTTATCCCAATTGTTCTAACTTTTAATTTTTTAGAAAAAAAAAAAAATTGTTCACTGAATAATTTATAACATTACCGTAATAAAAATCTTTCTTAAATCTTAATTTTAACACTCGTTTAATAATTATAAATCTATACTTACATTATATACTTTAAATAAACCTAATGAATAATTCTATAAAATTGATCAAAAGAAATCTGGATTTTGTACAGATTCCCTCGCTGCTAAACCTGTAAGATTCCCATGTGATGCATAGCTGAAATTGGTTTTTTGGTAGTTGAGTATTGTTACAAAGATCTTAATTGGTATTAATTAGTCATGTGGGAAATAACTAACCAACCAATCTAAATTGACCTCCTCACCTAGTGCAATAGGTTATTGCATTGCCATAACATATGGTACAATAACAATATGAGTATGGTAGGCCTACACATCTTTTCCTTTCTAATTAAATCTTTATAAATGCAATACTCTTCGCTCATTTTATTCTAATACTCTTGACATATTCCACATGTCTGCTGTAAACCAGTTATACCATCCATCACATGATAGAACAACAAAATTTAGGTTGTGTGACTAATGGTCTAATTTAAGAGAATTAAGGTAAGGCTGAAAGCCTAATTTAAGAGAGAGGCTAAGATAGCCAAAACTACTACTATTAAATTACACCTTAAACCCTGATGGATTATATTATATATTTGGACTGATGCATAATGGAAATCAGAAATGAAGTCATGAAGTTGGTAAAATGTTTTGAAATTTTGAAAGGAAAAAAGTAAGCTAGATTATGATCATAAGTTAAATTTGTGAATAGTTATTTTTTCATTTAAGGACTTTAGATATTTATTAATATTTAAATATCTATTCATGATTTCAAAGACCAGAGAAATTAAGGTGTGCAAAACAATTAGAAATTTCAAGTTGGCAAGTACCAACCCTGATTTTGTATCTAAATTTTTTATTTCAACATACTTGAACTCTGCTTTCTGGGAATGGGTCTTTATATGTTATCAGTCCAAGTTACTGTACTAGCTTATCCAATTTTCTCTGAATTATAGCTGCCTTCAATATTAATTATTACTGTTATTAATTTTGGATGGTAGGCAATCAGCAGCAAATTTGTATAGCTTACCTGTCTTACAACTTTCTCATACTTCAGTCATTTAAGTGGTTCCTATACTATAAAAAGCAGTGGCCCTTGCATTGATTGCTGGTGCACTTCTCTCGCACTGCTAATCACACTCGTGACCATTTAATATCAGTCTTAGAATTATGTTCAACCAATACTTTTATTCAACTGAAAACTACTCTTAAAATTATCTTGTGCAACGGTCTCTTCGAGCTAACCCTTTGATGTAGCTACATAGGGATTTATTTTCCCAGGTATTATGTGCTGATAAAATAACATGCAAAAAATACTAGGATGTAAATTGGTTAAGAAACCTTTTCAGAAACTTTGCTCAAGTCTAAATATGAACCTATAATTGGCTTCCTGTCCCTTATTCATTTATCATATACGGTATAGTATATGATCAGTAATATAGTTGACAAAGTATAAGATGTTAGTTTTGCAAGATCTCTTCTTGACTCATACTGAGAATATATGTATTCAATAGGAAATTAATCCTATGTAAAGTCTTCTGAATACCATCCTTAATGATTTAATGGCTATCTTTACTAGCAGTAGTGTCAAACTAAGATATATTAGTTCTCTAGCTTTTGTTAGTAGCACCCAGGTATTCCACAGTACAGAAAAAGTCGTCATTCAGCATATGGTACTTGAAAGGGTACCTAATCTGTTGAGATTTATAACACTTGGATTGTTTGGCTGTAATTAATGTAATTTTATTTCTTCAATAGCTGAATAGGGATTTTATTAGCCTTCATTGTAAATGGGAACCCCACCCCCCTTTTATTTGAACATAAAGCTTTGAACTTATTTTACCTACTTAATTTTGTTATATAAATCTGAAATACTGAACTAAATTGCTATACATTTTCTCCCAAAATCTTACTCTAGTTCTTCTGTGAACTTCAGTCCAGAGCAAGTTTACTCTGCTCTAGACTGATGTCTAAAACCCTTTTTTAGGTTGTGTGTGTTGAAAGGGGCCATAAAATTT
Source organism: Bathynomus jamesi (assembly GCA_023014485.1). Classification (NCBI taxonomy): domain Eukaryota; kingdom Metazoa; phylum Arthropoda; class Malacostraca; order Isopoda; family Cirolanidae; genus Bathynomus; species Bathynomus jamesi. The sequence continues at coordinate 1,333,458 of JAJOZX010000545.1, read as the reverse complement.
TTATCAGAGTAAAACTAGACCTGTACCATTTGATTTGCATCGGCCCCGGAATCGAGACCCGGTGACGGCAGGCGGCGCGCATCAAAGCCCAGCTGTTCATCCTTCCACACAATAAAGAAAGTGGTTAAAACACTGGGCTGCTGCTGGTGGGGCGTGGTTCGGATTCCGCGTTAAACTGTAGGTCTAAGGTGGAGTGAAAAGCTTGACCTTCGTCAGGTTAAGTAGATTATGGCTAAGAGGATGTTTCAAGAGATATGAAGCCATGTAAGAGGTTAGTCGAGGCAAATTTCAAGAATGAATCTTCATTACAACTTTTTTTATTTTTAAAATGTAATAAGGTAAAGGTAATTGCTATAAGGTAAATGTTAATTAATACTGGTCTGAGGATCAAGGCCCCGAACCCCACCCCGTTCTGTTGTCGCCCGGGGCAATCATTCTGCCAGCCCAACGTTCGCTATGGCACTGAAACCATGTCTGACTAAGATGTTATGATATTACTCTTTTGCCATTATTTCGTCATTTTTCTCTAATATAGGCCACTCATTAACGAAGAAACTATCCCATATTATATCCACCTCCATTCTTAACGGTGTTAGCTCACACTTTAACTACTTATGATTACGCCTCGCATTCTTCTGGAATTAAAAAAAAAAAAAATAGTAGTTAGGATGGGAATCGTAAAAGCAAAGTATCGGCTATAGAGCCTAAACTAAGCGACACTAACAAAAAAAAAAGTGGATGCTTCATTTTAGGGATAAGTAAATTAAATAAACGAATGTTAACATTTATTCTTGATCACTGAAACCAAAATTGAGTCATTTGACCTCCCATCCTCCCACACTAAACGAACAGTTTCATAAACGTTAGTGTGTGTGGGGTGTGTATACACTATTTAGAAAGTAAGTTGTTGCACAAAGCACTGCTCCGCCCATATACCCATTTGAGGGTACGAGCAGCTCGCAACATTACTGGCAAGTAGCCTATATATAGAAGGTTAACGTATTTACTAACGAGACTCTCATATATGGTTCACCTTTGATGAATGGAAGCAACGATGCTTCATTATAGTGCAGTGAATACAATACATTGTACGTTTATGCGCTTTTGTCGTTAGTTCGCACTGCAGGTAGACCTATTCGCGATCTTATTGGTGCAGCTGCGTTGATTCTTATGGTAGAACATAAAGAGGGCTACGCTGAAACGTGTTAGATTTGGCAGTAATGAAAGTAGGTCGGTATTATCCGATACCGCCGAACCCGAGAGAAATGAACAGTAAAAAAAAAAGTGGGGTCTGGTGGAATCTCGCGCACAGATTAATAATCTATAAATGTATTAAATAAAGTTTCGTATCAACTTGACTGGATTTATTCGAGGGAGTGAAGTTTACCGGGGTGGGGGGGATTGTGCCAATATAACAGCGAAGTTTGCGAGTGTTCATGTTCAAACGATATCTCTATTTTGAAATTTGGTAACGACATTGCTTTCATACGAATCGGGAAGCCTCAGTAATTTAGTCTTCCTTATACTTTTTATTATGATGAAAAAAGGTAGGTTTTCCGGAATACAGTCGAAAGGAAGAAGATCGAATAACAAATAAATGGTTTAGGCAGTCTGTGATGGTAACATCTGTATACAGACTTGCTTCTACGCTTCATACATGAATTAACTCGGTGAGGTCTCATTGTGTAACTGTAATGCTTCCAAAGTCCGTTCAGACATTACAGTAAAACGGTAATAAGGAAGAAAATGCCGTTTGTGATATAACATTTGCCAAAAAAAGTGTATATACAGGGTAATTAAAAAAAAAATGGTAACGCTTATATGGGATTTTATTTTTTTATTTCCAATTTATTGGTAAACATTTTTCGTGATACAAACGGTGATTCATACATTCTCTACTTGCTGTCCTCGGATATCTATGCATGTATGAAAGCGGTCAAACGTTGCTTCCAGAGCCCTAAGGCGCATCTCTGGTGGTATTGATCGGATGACATCCGTAATTCTTTCCCATATAAGTGTTAACGTGTTTTGGAGTCATCCTGTATATACATACAGGGTAGGCCATGAGTCGCTTTACCGAAGCGAGTTTCGTTATAAATACGAAATAAAGCGACTTATGGCCCACCCTGTATGTATAAAAAAAAAAAAAATTCATCAGGAAATAAAATATATTCAGCAGCATTCCCTTTTCTTTAAATATTTTAAAAATTGTTTTGGACAAAGTTTCATTTATCTTATTTTTTCACTTAAATTTTTCTTATTTCTGGAATTAGTTGTCGTGCCAGACGTACAATGGTGAAAAGGTAAAATTCCAGTACGTTTTGTTTTGTATATTTGATATTTACTGAGAGTATCGTAATTGAAGTTTATTCAATTGAAATTTATATAATTTTGTTGTCCGTCATTGCGCTATTCCAGTTTTATTACGGAATATTAACGTTAAATAATGTTTATTTCAGTTTAAAGTTTAATGGTGTGTGAATTAGAAAGTTGTACGATAATAATAATAAAATGTAGCTAGTTGGCTGCTTGGCAACGTGACTTTGTCATGATCAAAGAATTTTGAAATTACTCATCGAGTGATAAACCCGTTCGGTCGTAGGAATTTTTTTGTTGCATCATGAACTCAATCCAGGTTCCACGTCATGCCGTTTCGTTTCAGTTGATTTTCATCAGTTACCAAATTGTTTAGTTCGCGTCATTTCTTCGTTGTGAATATATGCGTTAATAGTGTTTGTAATTCGCGAAAGTGACATTTGTGTGATTTTTCTTCAAATTCGTTTATTGATTTAATATTTTTTACTGTTGGACGAATTTCCGCTCCTATGTTGTTGTTAATTAAATAAATTTAATAATTATGTAACGTGTTAATAATTTATTACGATGTGAACAAAATTATTAGTTTGTGTTAAAATCCACTTATTACAAAAGTGTAGACCAAAATTTTCTTAGATATGGCTATTTATCTATAAAGCTATAGCTGGTCGCGAAGTTTCACCGTTTCGAGGAGTCTATTGCAATTAATATGCCGTATTTTCTCTAGAACAATACCGTTTTGTATATCAATAACGTAAATAAGTTGTGCATTATGAATGAATTAGTTTAATTACAACCCCATTACACAACCCCCCCCCCCCCCATCTAAAAAAAAAAAAAACTGCCGTTATAATTACTGCGCATCTGCTGCTGTCCAGTCTCGGTTCACTTGTTGAAATTTTCCTTGAAATATATCTGAGAAAATCTAGGCTCGTTGGCGTTAGAAATTTTTTTTTATAGAAAGGAGAACCCCAGCTAGACAAAGAGGTTCTCAAAAGAGGGGTTCTTTTGAGGTGTATAGAACATTAGCATCAAAGTTTGTTATTGTATTGAAGCGATAAATGGAAGCGAAATTAAGAAGTTCGTCTCTTTACTGCGTTTAATTTGACAATCAAATGATGAGTCTTTCGCACTCTTCGCACGTAGATTCCGTGGCGACATTTGGAAACTTCTTTTTTTCCTGATGGAGGATACCCTCAGGAGGCGGTTATCGCGGGAGGACCACCGTAATAACAATGTCCTTCCCGACGCGGATAACGTTTCCGATGAGGACTCCCCCGAGAGCCTCGGAAGCCTCCCCTTCACGGAAGGGTACCTGGAGGACAACATGCTCGAACTGACGATACTACAGCAGGATTACGTCGATCCCTCTGTCGGATACGAGTTTGTCAATACGGAGACGGAGTGGCCCTCGAACCTCGATAACTCCGAGGCCCTTCTGCGGCAGTTGGCCGCCCTCGGTGTCCGTGTGCCCAAGGATTACATCACGCTCGATCTTGATGCGACCAATTCCCGGTCACGTACCGCTTCCGTCAGCACTAATTCGGAAGGTAACAGTTGGCCCGGCGAAGATGACGACGATGACGCATCTTTCGCGTCTCCGCCGGATGATCTCGAGGACGAAGTGGTACAGGCGGAGATTCTACCCAGTGGCGGCGTGAAAGTGAGCTACGACAACCTGCAGAGGAGTTACGTAGCGCGCATCAGTTCTCCGAAGAACTTCCACAATTTCCTTCGCCTCGTCCAGAGCCACGAGGAGGAGAAACCGTCGGGAGCCGAAGGAAACGCCCTTCCTACCGGTTCTAAATCGAGGGAAACGAAGAAGCTTACTCGCAAGATCGATGTTGGTCTCTTAAGGAAGAAACTCGCCACGAGTCTGGCGCAATTGAAGCACTCGCCTTTTCATAACATTCAATTGAAGTGCGCCGCTCAGATCAAAAGACTCAAGGGTACGAAATAAGTGAATGTGTGGCGGTTGTATTCTTTGGCTAATACGAGAATTCGGCCTGTTTTCGAAGGTTGTATTTGTAAAAAATGGTGCATGCACCATAATAAAATTCGGATACAACCTCGCTTATAATACTTAAAAAACTGATAATTGTACAAAACTGTTCGCAATCCACTTTCACGCATTTTATTATAACATTATCGTTCATTTTATAGTCAACTTTTACGAAGGATTCCTTAAATTTGAGAAGTACCATTCTAATTATTGCATTACGGTAAATCACTCCCAACTACCCATTTTTTTTCCTCCCTCCCACTTTTTAAATGCAAATTTAAGATTGTTCAGTGTGTATTCTGGAAGCTTTATTAAATCTACATTGTGTGTCGGTCAATGAACCATTTTTTACAGTCTTCTACTGTGTAATCGCGCGCGCACACACGCAGGGTTGTTAAAAAAGTAAGTTTACAAGGTGTTTTGAAGGAGCTTTTATTACAAGGCAAGTAATTATTAAGAGTATTTCAACAAAAACTTATTACTACTTTTCTACATAATTACCGAACGGATTCAAACATTTGTTGTAGTATGGGACGAGCTTTTCGATGTCGGTCGAGTAAAATGTAGCGTCCCTAGTTTTTAACAAGTTTCGTACGATCATTTTGGAATTGTTTATCTCCGAGGTGGTTCCTTTAGGGCTGGAATAGTGATGTAAAAAAACCGGTTTTTTTTTTTTGTTTTTTTTTTTTTGGTTTTAATAATTAATAGATATTGCCAATTTAATTATAAGGTATACTTTTGCAATGATATATATTATAAAAATAAATAAATAAATAATAAAATAGGCCATATGGTACCAGTATAGAATTTCCTTTTCAGCCTATTTACAGAAAAACTGGCCTCTTTCTTGCACTGAAAGTCTTGTATCTTGAGATCCATTAAACTTGCGAGAACACTGGCTGGGAGCTGACTGCCCATTGTCCAACCTTCCCAGACTCTCCCATCCATGCCTCGGATTTTGAATCTCCCACTTAACTATCCTTTAGACCCGCGATGACATATTCCCCCCCCCCCCCACGAGACCATCCATTATATATATATATATATATCTATATATATATACATACACACACACCCATATACATATATACCAATATATACATAAAACTTATATACACATTTATATCTATTGTATACCCATACACATGCATACATCCAGAATTCCAGATACATACGCATGCATACTCACATATATACCTACACAAACTCATACACCTATTTCGCCCTTTCATTACCTCCGAGATCATTTAGCACATACAGTAATATCCATACAGCCAAAAGAAACCAATTAAGCACAGACAGAGCAGCAAAGCTAGTATTTATATCCCAAAATGCAAAATTCCAAGAAAGTGAAGTAAAACATGGTGCTACATTGGCTTCGTCAACATCCAAATCTGCAATAAATACCAGTACCTGTGATATTGAAACTATTTGCTTTAATCAATCTAGTGATAATGATTCTTCAATGGAAATAGAATCAGATAATGAAAGTTAAACAGCATTAGGTTAACACAAAGGTTAAAGAAAGAGAGATGAATATTTATATATTTTTTATTTTTCTATTTGGAATATATATATATATATATATATATATATACTGGTATTCTTGCCAATCACAATTATATCTATTGTTTTATACCATATTATGGATATTATACCAGTACTGTGATATTGAAACTAGCATATATGCTCTACCCAATCTAGTGATGATTCTTCCATGGAAATGTAGGTTAACAAAAAGGTTCAAAAAAAGGTGAATATTTTCCTTTTCTATCTGGAATATATATACTGGTACTCTTGCCAATCACAATTATGTATATTGTTTGAAACGAGGAAGAATGTTTTATGTTCTAGTTAAAAATATATATACATATAAAAAATGAGGGTTTGTTTTTCCTTTCTATTATATACTTTTTGCGTGATTCAATTTTTCTAAAAGATGACTATATAGTATATATACTAGGTATAACCGTATAAGCATGGTAGTATAGTAAATTATAGGTAATACTAATATACTTATTAGATTAAAGGAAAAAAAATATGGAATAAGTTTAAAACAATAAAAACAGTACCTTCGTTTTAAACAAAAAAAAAAACGACAATAAAAAACGACTCACATCACTAGGCTGGAAATGAGTGGAAGTCGCTTGGTGCGAAGTCAGGACTATGGGGAATGGGTGGGGGAATGATCCATGACTTCCCAGTGGAACGATTCCCAAAGTTGGCGTGTTTGATTTGCAGTGTGAGGGCGTGCATCGTCATGCAAGAACACCACACCCGCAGTAAACAACCCGGGACGTTTTCTTCCAATAGCCATGCGGAGTCGCTGTAACGTTTCACAATAAGTGACATTTTTTTGTTGTCCTTTTTTGCATGAATTCAACGTGTAAAACGCCTTGATGGTCCCAAAAAATCGTTGCCATCACCTTACCAGCTGATGGTGCAATCTTAAACTTTTTGGTTCGTGGTGACCTCGGATATTTCCATTCCATGGACGCCCGTTTAGTCTCAGGTGTGTGATGGTGTACCCAGGTCTCATCACCCGTCACAATGCGCTCAAGGAAATGCAAACCTTTGTCCGGATACCGCTGAAGAAAGGAGACTGCAAGCCGTTCTCCGAGTCTTGTGAATATCCGTTAACATTATTGATGTATCTGTTAAAATACTGTACTATGCATAATGCACCAGTAATAAACCTTGTAAACTTTTTGAACAACCCGTGTGTGTGTGTATTTTTTTTGTTTTAAGAGGTGCCGGTACTCGTATCTTAATAAATTGTAAAATTCCTCTCCCACCCCTCCCCTCTTCCTGCACCCCCTCCCCTTTCTCTATTGAATTTGTGATGAACTTTTAATAAAAAAAAGTTTATAATAAAAATAAAAAATCCATAAAAAATGCGAATGTTTAACATTTATAGACGCCGTTTATTACTTTGAGTTTTAAAGAAATAAAAAATGAAAACTTGCTAAAATTAGTTTCGTAGAAAATTCCAAACGAATTCCAACGAATTGTCGTGGGAATTTGTTGTTCCCGCCAAATGAGTCAGTCGAGATGGGAACGTTAATTTATTTGAGCGGACGTGTCAACGTCGCTCTGAATGAAAAAAAGGTGCCGGTACGCCGTACCCGCGCGTACCATCACAGAAAAAGCTGTGTATATACAGGGTGTCCTAGAATTATCTGTACAAGTTTTGGCTGTTATTAAAAGTCAACCATGAAGTGTAGAAATTCGTGTTGTTCCATTTTACAGAGAATCTCATTAAGTTTTTTCTGATACCAAGTTTTGACAAGTTTTTTAGAAATTCCAGTGTGTCCAAACATTATCTGTACAATTTCATCTTTTAATAAAATTCTTGATAACACGTAAAATTCTTAAACAAGATTATTTAGAATCTGTATTTTCAAAAGTTTCTTTTATTAAAGTAACGTTTACAAACATTCGATATGTGCACCATCAGTGATTCGCAAAACATCCAATCGGTAATCCAAATGTTGCCATGTACGCTGCAGCATATCCACATCAATTCGCTCAATAGCAGCTGTGATTCTTGCTTTTAAATCATTAATGTCTGTCACCCGCGTACAAAAAAGAAAAAACTTGTCAAAACTTGTTATCAGAAAAAACTTAGTTTCTCTGTAAAATGGGACAACACTGGAATTTCTACACTTCATGGTTGACTTTTAATAACAGCCAAAAATTGTACAGATAATTCTCGGACACCCGGTGTGTGTGTGTGTGTGTATATATATATATATATATATATAATATATATGATGAATAAAACCACACAGAGAAAGGAAACACAAATGGTGCTCAAGCGCTTTCGTCTAATGACATCCTCATTAGACGAAAGCGCTTGAGCACCATTTTGTGTTTCCTTTTCTTCGTGGTTTTATTATTTCATAAATATTTTTCACGTGTTACCTTCGTGAAATAATTTTCATATTATATATATATATATAATATATATATACACCTTACCTTATGAACCTTAAGTTGTTTCGTGCGTTGGTCTCTCTTCACACGGAGGTCAAGCTGGCGGCCCCGCCTCTAGGTCTGGCTTGGTGGAGGAGCGAGTTGCTTTGTTGCGCTCCACCGAACATAGCCAGGCACACCCGGCTCATCTGGTACCGTCCTGAGCCAGGCATCTAGTCTTCTCTTGAAGACTTCAACTTTGACCCCCGTTACGTTTCTGAGTCCTTTGGAAGCTGGTTCAAAAGTCTTGGTCCCCTGACAACCAAGCTCTTTTCCTTCAGTGTTGAGGAGGTCCCTTGTCGGGCCTTTAATTTGGGAACACTACACATTCTGCCTCTCCTATTTTCTAGTGTTGTTTGAATGGTAATTGGGTTTAGTTTCAGGTTTGGTACCAGTTTTTCGATCATTTTCCATATGTAGATTATGGTGTACCTCTCTTCTTTCCAGGGAGTACAGATTTAGTTTAAGTAGTCTTTCCCAGTAGTCGAGTTCTTTGCAGCCATCAATCGTGGCTGAAATGTTTTTGCGTTTCTTCTAGTTTATTAATTTCTCCCTTTTTATATGGGGACGTCAAAACTGAGTAGTATTCAAGTTTTGGTATAATCAGTGTTTTTAGCAGGGGAATCATTACTGTCCTGTCCCTTCTCTTGAGCGTTCTTAGTACCTGTCCCGCGACTCTCTCTGCTTTATTTATCGCTATCTCATTTTGTTTCGAATTTCGCATCATCTGTCATTACTACCCCCAGATCGATCGCTTTCGTGCTTTTCTGAATTTCCTGTCTATGTGGAGCATAATATGTGGCCTGTTTAAGTTCTTCTTTTCTACCATATCTCAAGAGCTGAAATTTATCGGTGTTAAATGACATGTTGTTGTCTTCTGACCATTTGTATATCTTGTTCGTGTCCCTCTGTAAGGCCTCCACTTCATTTACATCGCTGATTTTTCTCTTGATCTTTGTATCGTCTGCAAAGGATGTTACTATACTGTTGCTGTTTACTCCGCTGTCTATGTCTGTTAGCATGATAATGAACAGGAGTGGGGCCACTACTGTCCCTTGTGGTACTGATCTGGTACTTCCGATTCTGATGTTGATATACCTTGAATTTTGACGACCTGCAGACGTTCTCTGGGGAAGTTTTTCCTATTTTGCCTGTTATTCCCATGTATTCCATTTTATGTGCTATTATATCATGATCACATTTGTCGTAAGCTTTAGCAAAATCTGTGTATATAACATCGTAGTTGTCATTGCCTTCAAGTGCATCTAGGATATTGTTGTAGTGTTCTATTGGTTGTGATACTGATAGGTATGATCTACCTGATCGGAATCCATGCTGATTTTCGTTGAATCTTTCCCGTGTCTCCAGGAAATCCTAAACTTTCTCTCTAACTATTCTCTCAAATACTTTGGTGAGGTGGGACGTCAATGACACTGGTCTATAGTTCTTTGTTCGAGATCTGTTCCCTCCTTTATATATAGGGACAATGTTTGATTTTTCAAGATGCTCGGTATTTCCTCAGTGTCTAGGGTTCTCCATATCCAGTATAAAGGTGTAGCTATTTATTTTTAGTTTTTAATCACTAATGCTTTCCAGTTGTCCGGACCTGCAGCTGAATGTGGTTTCATTTGTCCTATAGCTCTCGCTACATTTTGGGTAAAATCAAAGTCTGTTATATATACTCCTCACAATTCCTCTTCAAAGAATGCCTCTGTCAGGAATCACTTTGTCACTTTTTGGGGTACTGAAAACCGATTCATATTGGGCTCTCAATGTTTCAGATATTTCTTTTGGATCGTCGATTAGTTCATTATTTCTCGTCCTTAAGGGCCCAATAGCGGCGCGCGTTTTTGTTTTCCTTTTTGCGTAGCTATAGAAGTATTTTGGATTTTCCTTTGTTTCTACCGCCTTTTCCTCTTCCCTCTCTGTATGGTCCTTAATCAGGGCTCGTATTTTCCTATCGATACCCTCCAGGTTTTCTTGTATTACTTTCCTGACATTTTCTCCGCAGTTGCCTAACTTCGCCTCCACTCTTTCTTTTGCGGAATAGTCTTCTCTTTTACCTCTCTAGCCAGCTCCTCTTTCCTTTTGGCTGTGCTTTCGGAGCATATTTTTCTAAAATTCTCAGCGTTTTTTCTTCCAAGATTGTTAGCATTTCTTCAGTTGTTTTATTCTCGAAAATTGTTCTCCACTCTATTTGGGCCATATGCGATCTGATTGCTTCCCAATACACTAAGGTGTATTAATTTTTTTTTCAACAGTTTTGACAATTAACACATTGTCATTGTCAAATATATAGTTAATGTACTAACGAGGCTTTTGCATTTCATTACCACTCGAAGCAGAAATGGTTTGCGTTATAATCGTCATCAGTGGTCAAATTAATAATCCTTTAGAGATTTGTATGACTAGTTTGCATTGAGGCGCTCCTGACTCAGTCCAGGTGCATTTATTCTTCAGGAGCGAGATGTATAGGCCCCACACAAGAAGTGAAATGCTGAGTGCTGAAGTTACAAAATTTTATTTTTTATACTCGACATTGCTTAAGAAGTATTGCCTCTTTATGCGTTTATTATGGTATTAAATCGTGATGTTCTTGTTTAAAATTCATTTTAACTGAAAATGAATGAAATACTCGTAACTTCATTCGTGCAGTTATTTACGAGCTATTTTGAATGCAAAATTCCTACGGTTTCCTACATTTCTGTTCGGGATTTCTTACCATTTTTCATACATTTCTTTCTCTCAAGCTTTTTGTTTTTCCCCCTGCAATGTTTTATCTAATTTTAGTTAAAATTTTAAAATACAAATATCACAATTTGATTGGCATTGACAAAAATGAGTAAGTCCTATAATTTGAAAGATTATTCTTTTCCATACGAAAAAATTTCTAATAAAACGATCATTTTACAAACCAAACCAGTTCAAGCTTCCTTAATTATTTTGAGGAAAAGTCGTTTTTGTTGACGTATCACATTAAAAAAGTAAAATCCTCCTTTGAGATTTGTTTTTAACAACGAGGCTTCAAAGACTTTATTTTAAATAATGAAATATAGTTAACCAAAACCTCCTCCTTACAGTAAGGGCTGCTACCTCGTGGCCAATGTCGTAACACGCCGCTTCCCGTCGATCGGCAAAGTTAAGCGACATCGGTTCTGGAGAGTAGTTGGATGGGAAACTCTTCTGGGCCAGGTTATGTAGCGACCCGTGCTTCGGATCCCACTGAAGCTGTAGGTCCCCGTCGTCATATGACCTTCAAATGTTGCGAAGGAGGTTAAACAACCCCGTCAAATCACCCCCCCCCCCCCCCCCCCCCCAAATTTTACGAGAAAATGGCTGAAGTGTATAAAATAAACGGAGCTCCAATTCTAAATGTACCATAGACCCATAAAATTAAGAATGGTACTTTCCTGTTATCTCGGACCCCAGACTTTTTTCCAGTTGCCAGACTTCAATTTTGACACAGAATATTTTCGTTAAAACTAACGAAAATATCACGATTTAATGTAACCCTACCAACTAATTAGGTTAATTGAATGCCCGGTTAGGTAAACTGTACGCCCTTGCTAATTGATTAGGTTAAGTCGTGATATTTTCGTTAGTTTTAACGAAAATATTGTGTGTCAAAACTGAAGTCTGGCAACTGGCAAAAAAGTCTGGGGTCCGGGATAACGGGAAAGTACCTTAAGAATTCCTTTTTATAAATATTTAAGCGTGTCCTCCCTACAGGGTGGGGTATAAAACAATATTTTTTTAATGGTTTAAACTAACCATACTCGCGAGTGTACATTAAACATTACAAATTGAAATACGTTCAAGACTCGTAATGTAAACAACGTCGGCATGCTTGGTCATGGCCAAGGTCATTCCTTACTGAAAGTAATGTATAATTAAGCATTTAAATATGGTGTTCTTTTAAAGGCATCGAAATTAAAGTTGCTTCATTTAGTACTTTTTTGGTCTCATCCAATATGAATTTTTAATCTTCGTACGACCACTAACGAATGTCCTCTCTCTAGCGGAAGAAATCAGCTATGACGCCATGACCCCCGACAGTGGTGTGCACGAGTCTTTCACCGCCCTCACGCCGGAAGAACAGGAGAAGCAGAGGGATGATTGGAAGTCTGATTTGGTCAAGGTGAGTCGTACTTAAGGGCTGGGCGGGATGGATGGATGGATGATGGCAAGTGGTGTCACTCGGCTTTAATGCCCCTTGATAATCTTTATATATAATTAATAGTTCAGGATAGTGAATGATTAGGTCAAACTTTATTCATAAAAGTCTGTTACATAAACTAGACCTATATGCTTTCCATGCACTCAAGATGAGTTTGATTTAATCTTTCGTAACTTGGTGGAACTCGTTGGTTCCACTTGTTGCGTGTGTCACTGTCTTTGAGAGACGTAACTATCCCATGTAATTAAGCGTAATTGAGATACTTGTAGCTGCGGATAGTAAACATAATCCGACCGAAAATTTTTTTTTGACTACGTCAATAATCGTAAGCCAATAAAAGATAACATAGGCCCTCTAGTGGACGTTAACGGCGCTTTGGCTTCCAATGCTCAGGCGATGGCGGGTATTTTTAGCAACTTTTTTGCGACAATTTTTACCATAGACGATGTAAATAATGTCCCCGACGTGGACGATATCGTTCCATTTAGTAGCGAGACAGTTTTGAATGAAATAACTGTTTACGAGGGTGAGATTAAGCATTATATCGATAAGCTAAAAGTTAGTAAGGCTCTAGGCCTGACACGGTTTATCCTAGACATTTGAAAGATGTTATCGTAGGCCCATTAACAAAAATTTTTAATAAGTCACTGGAAGCGGGGATTATTCCTGAAGACTTCAAATTAGCTGAGGTTACACCCATTTTTTAAAAAGGCGACCGCACCAGTAGCTAGCAATTATAGGCCTTATTAGTTTAACGTCAATTGTCGGTAAACTTTTGAAATCTGTAGTTACTAGTTAGGGATCGTATCGTCGATCACTTAGAAAGTCGCGATTTGATTAATAGTAGTCAGCATGGGTTTCGACGCAATAAATCTTGTTTAACTAATTTGTTAAGAGTTTTATAACGAAATAGTGCGCGAATACGATAGGCATAGAGCGGCTGACGTTATTTATTTAGACTTTAAAAAAGCGTCCGTTACAGTTCCACAGAGAAGATTAATTGCGAAGGTTAAAGCGCATAGTACACGCGGTCAGGTAGCTAACTGGTTAGAGGAATGGCTTCGTGCTAGGAAACGGTCGTTGTTAATGGTAGGGAATCGGGGTGGCTGGATGTAGGTAGCGGTGTCCCTCAGGGTTGTGTTAGGCCCCTTGCTATTCGTAATTTACATTAATGATATAGATGTAGGCTTGACTAGTAACGTGTCAAAATTTGCGGACGACACTAAAATAGGCGGTAAAGTCCTCAACGTGGACGCTAGAAATAGGCTCCAAGACGATGTAAATAGGATTATGGAGTGGACGGATAAGTGGCAGATGCAATTTAACGTAGACAAATGTAAAGTTTCGCATATAGGTTCTCGTAATAATTACACGTGCACGATGGATAGTAGAGAGTTAGCGAGCGTTGACGAGGAAGTAGATTTAGGCGTACGCGTATCTAAGGATTTAAAAGTTAGGAGCCAGTGCCTGGAGTCTTGCGCAAAAGGTAATAGGATGTTAGGTTTCATCACGCGTAATTTCGAATTTAAATCGAAGAATATTATATTGCCCCTTTAAAAGTTCCTAGTCAGGCCTCACTTAGAATATGCCGTTCAGTTTTGGTGCCCGTATTTGCGTGAGGATATTGATATGTTAGAAAGGGTTCAGCGACGCGCCACGGACCTAATTCCGTCACTACGCAACAAGTCTTAACGAAGATAGGATTAAAGAGTTAGACTCGCATTCATTCGAGAGTAGGAGATTAAGGGGTAGCTTATTGAAGTTCTCAAAATCGTTAATAAAAGCGATAGCGTAAATTTTAACGTTGTTCATTTTCGATAATAGCAATACTCGTAATGACGGATTTAAATTACGTGGCAGACGTTTCATTACTGACATCGCTAAAAACTTCACATTTAAAATAATTGATGGAATAATCTTCCCGTGTCCGTCGTGAACTCACCATCGTTAATGTTTAAAAACCGTTTAGTTAAGACCTTTTTAAAATATTAATGTCGTTTAAAATGAAACAATTAGCAGCAGGAGCTGTTCGGGTAATGGTCGGGGTTTGAGTCTGTTGACGAATGATGCCAGCGATAAATTTACATTATTATTATTATTATTATTATTATTATTAAAAAAAACAAAAAAAAAAACTAACACGAACTTAGATGTAGCTCGTACCGTAAACTAACCCTCTTTTTGTTATACTCTTCATACTTTTTCTTTTCTCCTATCTTTACTTTCATGTCTGTAGTTTGCATGGTATGGCAGTGTTTCCGTGAGTTAAGACTGCTTACAAACTATGCAAACACATTCTTATTTTACTACTTTTCATCTTTCACCCCTGTCCTATTCTCTTCGACTATTTTTCCGACTTGTCGGCAGTGGCCGGCGGATGATGATGATGATGATGATTGGCGAGTCTTTCTCGCTCTTTTTCTGAATGAATGGTTAACCCACGAATGATAGGTTTTGCTACTTACTTAACCCCCTATTCTCTTCTTTCTCTCCGGCTAACCTAGCTTCTGTAGATGTATGGTGTATGTGATTGCGCGGTCAGGCATCTTCGTGAACACCTCGGAATTGAAATACCGGTACTTCTAATCAGCCAGACATATTCAAAGAAACGGGATTCATGAATCTCTAGTGCTTCGGCTGAGCTAGCTCAAATGAAAATTAGATTCGAAACTTGCTTTCAAATATTCCGATGTAATTATGAAGTCGAGCAGCCATTTTTTTAATTTATTTTATTTAAATATAATAGTTACATACTCAACACAGTACGAAAGATACCTCATAACCTACCCCCGTCTGAAATCCATAAATTATGCACTGTATAAATACGCGCTCTTATGAATATTAGGGACTACATGAATAACTTGCACAGTGACACTTAACAATATTAACCCTTAAATGCCGACCGTTGCCTTATGGCAACATGAGCTTGACAATCAATTTTGAGCCTTACGATCTGAGTATTAGAAGTTATTTTGACTTGAACAGAAAAATAATTTTAAAATAAAAATTTCTTAATTCAGGCATGAAAGGGGTTAAGTTGTTCGTTCAGCCGTTACTGCAACTGCAAGATAGAAGCACCGTTTTAAGTACAATCATTCGTGGTTAAACTAATAGCTTTTAAACGAAGAAATTTTAATTTGGTTTTTAAATTAAATTCTAATTTTGGTGAATTAAATTAGGTTATCGTAAATATACGATTAGTCATTCTGGAAGAGGAATTAATTATGTTAAAATAACGGTGCATTCGTGACTTGAAGTTTTAATTAAATTTTAAATTGATTCAAATTGGTAACTCCAATATTACTGTACAATTTGTTTACAATTAGTGTTTGGCAAAATAGCCTCTTGTTGTATACTGTTTAAATAGCGGAGAATTGCATTATGAACACTCGCGGTAATTTATTTAGAAGTACAGGGTGGTCCAAAAGTCCCTAGCTATTTTGTTGAAATATTATTTTAGGGTAAAAATGAAGCGACACAATTTGTGATGTACAGTTATTTCAATCAATTCTGCGCGCATGGCTGCTCGTCTTGGATAATCCTCTTTGTGTAACTCGTATAGCACTTCAATATGGTAACTTTTCTTTTTTAATGTTGATTTTAAAATACTTAGAACGGTCGTTTTTGGTACGCTCGGTCTACGTGATGCTGTGCGAGTTGACATTCTAGGATTTGTTTCAAAGGCATCTCTTTACCAACTCTACATTTTGTTGAGAAGTACCTGGACGCCCAGATCTTGCCTCATCATGAGCAGATCCCGTTCTTGTAAGTTTATTGACCAGCTCGCGAATTGCTTTGTCTGTAGGTCCTGGTTTGTGAAATCTTTCGAATTTTTCTCTAAGTTCTTTGCACTTCTTCCCTTCGATAGGTAGTGTTACTACCATCACACTTTCTTGTACATCCATCATCATTTATGGCCTGTAGAAAATAAAATATTATTTCGGCAAAATAAATAGGGACTTTTGAACCACCCTGTATATCATTATATTGACCTTTTAAACCTGTTAAAATAACGTTAAACTGTTTTATATATTAACACTTAAATAGCAGCAAAATCCAGTCGAGAATTCCTCCGTAATTCCTATTTCAAACTTATTTGAAAAACGCTTTTGAAAAACAGCATGAAATAGCTACAAATAACATCATTTTACTGTTAATTTAATATTTATTTTTACAGTTTTAAGCATGTCCGTTGTACCCCAGAATTCCCTCTTTCTCTCTCTATCCTTTAAGTAATCGCGAGCCCCTCTTTTACCCCCAGACTGAGGACGAGATCCAGACTCTTCGTCAGGTGTTGGCATCGAAGGTGAAACATGCCCAGGATTTGAAACGTCGCTTGGGCATCACCGTTTGGCGTGAGTTCTCCGAAGACATAAGTTCCTCTCTCCGCTCCGTCAGGGAGTCGCAGACGTAAGTACAGGATTCGAAAAGGTATTGAACGGTGTACGGAGTTTATTGTCGAAGGTAATTCTATTATATGGTCACCCACTAAGGTCCCCTGCGGCTTAGAATTCAGATTTCTGTGATGAATATTCGTCTCTAGGTCTTTCTTTGTGGGGTACTGGTTCGGGTCACGTTGAGCTGTAGGTTCCCACCGTCACTTGACATCGTGGATGTTACGGGGGATGTTAACCCCCGTTATTATTATTATTATTATATTAGGTTTACTCTGAATTTGGTGGGTTTTTTTTGTGGATAAGAAATTAGTACTTGTGTTGAAGTTCAAATGTTTGCCATTCGTACACTTAAGACTAGTAATAAAAAAGACTTCCTCCAAGTGAATTGTGTAGGTAAGAATCTCTCAAGCTTCTTCCCGATCACTTTGATCCCCCCTGCAGACTACCAGATCTGGCCTCGCTCTCTGAATTAAGATTCTGTAACTGACGGCATCAATTTCGTGTATGCTGAATGAAGATGCTATAGTGTTCACGTTTATTGAGAGGATAAGAGTGTGTTCAAAAGATTTTAGTAACGTAACCTAAGGATTATAGACACGGTAATTACGTTTAGTTTAAATTTAATAGGCGCACGTTTTCTGTTTTTGCTTTATTTTGTACTTAAAAGTTTCGCGATAGTCTTGAGTTGGGTGACTCGTTTCGCGCGCAGATTTTGTTTTATCACCTACGTTGATGATGCGTAATAGGTTGTAGTGTATTTTTGGTTTTTTGTTCTTGAGAATCAAAGAAACATGATCGAAGATAAGAATCAAAATTTTTAATTGCGTAATTGATGAATTACCTAAATAATTGGGTATATAGTTTAATAATAATAAGCTTAGAACTTTGACACACACACACACACACACACACACACACACACACACACACACACACACACACACACACTGACATTCACTCGCTCATTTGTCTGTATAAAATCTCTGATGCCCAGTTGTTTCAAAGTCAAATTGTGCCCTGGACCTTTCATTCCGCTATTAAACTTTTTTTTTTAAACCTATCATACCTGTAACATTCCACAACGCGGCAGTGCCACGCAAACCCGCAGAAAATTCAGAGGGCAGCGTTGGCGGGCGCGCTGCCCAAGACCAATGCACTTGGTATCGTACATGGGAGAGTTTTCTGGAGATGAGATCCTAGCCCAATTTCCAACCCCGTTACGCACAGGGAGGCGGAGAATATAGTACCCTCCCTAACAGTGATGTAGTTGAGACCACCAAGTCCGAGACCTGATCCTGTGAGATCAAGATCGAGACCGAGATCAAAGCTCGAGATCTACCTTCCGAGATCGAGACCAAGCTCATGCCCTTTCAATTTGTTTTACACTACTATGGAAATTAGACTATGTTAAGTATATTAATAAACTGACGGGGGCGGGGGGGGGGAATTGTTTTGTAGCGCTAACCTAAAAAAAATCCAGACCCACACACCCCCGCAAGACAAACGTGGCAACTCAAAACAGGGTGACTGATTAGTGAATACCTAGAGTCCTTTACTTTTACAAACTTTCATAAACATTCTGAATTGTCTGTTCAACGAAGCCACCATTATGAGTATGCCAATAACATGTATTTTTTATTATGGTCTCGAGGAGAAAAACCGAGACCGCGTCTGTCGAGATCGAGATCTGCAAATTGGGTCTCGAGATCGGTCTCGAGACCTACATCACTGCTCCCTAAGGGGCCCCTTCTACGATACGCACGAGTTCCCAATCCAAAATTTTATTTTATGAAGCTATTAAGCGTGTGTTTGTGTTTTATAAATTTTTCTTCATCGCAATAACGTTGAACCTTTCGCAGGCAGTGCTTTTCTTTAAGCTCGTTCACAATTGCAAATTTAATGAACAACATTTGCACGTAAATTCTCACAATTTTTACTGATAAATTTTTCTCTCTTCTCTCGCTTGTTTTTCAACAGTGTCACGTTGAACGTTGATTTCTCAAGTTTGTTTTCCAACTGTGCTCACCTTTTGAGAGCGTTAACAAAAAAACAGCAGCAGCTTAAGTTAAGAATAACTTTTATTCCCCCGTGAGAATGTTTTTAATGACCTCTTCCCTGCTTCAAGAAAGAAAATATTCTAATTTTTTTTTTATCCCCTTTTATTTTTTACATATTCTGTATTAAAAACTAAACTCAATTTTTTTGTTCCTGAGAAATTAAGCTATAACGAACATTTAAATGATACACACATAATCACCATTATAAAAAGTGTACATGAAAATACTATATGAAAGAAATGAAATTATTATTGTTCCCCCCCGGTAATGGGTTTACGAGTAATAATAATTCGTCCAGTTGACGGCCATATTAGTTTTTTTAAAGAGTCTTCATTCTATTCTGTCTCTATTATATATATTTCGATGGTTGTGTGGGATACTAACATTATGACTCATTCAGTACGCGCTCTATGATACGTTCTACAACTTTTTTTTTTTTTTGCCTAGCTCTCAATATGTGCAGACTTTATCAGTGTGAGTATGTTGGTCTGGTTAGTATATACTGTGTATATATATATTGGCTGATTTTATTAAAAATTAGTCTATTTGAGCAGCTGTTTAGATGCAAAGATGTTGGATGTAAATACGTGCTTGAATTTTATTTTTAATTAGAATTTAAAGCAGTTTGGCTTTAAAATGGCTGTAATATCCTCTTCGTCGTTTATACAATTTTAGTACATACTAAAAGGCAGACAGAGACAGACACGGAGGCAGACAGACAGAGACAGATTCTGTTAAATCCCTTGTTTCCTCTTTACATTTCGGCTGCCATTTAAGTTAAGCTTTTTTTTTAGCAATAATTGTTGTTTAAAAGCTTTTGTGTTCCTAGTTTTTGGTATCGTCCTCCTTTCTTTTAATTTTTTTTCATTCTTTGTTTACATTTACGGTGTTTTTCTTTTCCTTGTTGAAGAGTTCAGAAGGCTAATGAGGTTCTCGGGGACATAAGTGACGCAGTGACCGGAGCCCCTTTGTGAGTATATTTTTGGAGTTGTTTTATTGACCTTCATTACTGAATGGGACGTGAATTTAAAAGTGTAACCAGTGATTACAGGTGTCTGAATGAAGGTGAATTGTAGTCTTTTATTTATTATTCGGTTTTGACGTTGACGAGAGAAGATGGCTTCGAACGGTGTTGTTTTTACCCTCTCTATTTTTCGTGGTATAAATTCGTTACTGATGTCTGATGACAATCGTGGCTAGGCTGATCTTTATGGTTGATCCGCTCGCTAATAATAATAATAATAATAATGATCGCCTGAAGATCAGGGCTCCCAGCCTCAATTACCAAATGATATCTTCGTTAAAACTAACGAAAATATCACGACTTAACCTAACCAATCGTCAATGGCGTACAATTGACCTAACCCCTTGCATTCATTTTAATTTATTATTTGGTACTGTAAAACAAGAATACATGGGGGGGCCCTGATCTTCAGGTGATCCAATAATAAATAATAATAATTAAAAATTATGTATAAATTGACCTTTAATTAACTTTGCGACATACTGACACATTGTGTGTATGGAATATAAGTTACTCTTTAATTTCGGGTTAGTTTCGTTTTCTGTGAATATGGGGGGAAAAAAATATTGGAAAGCGCTAACTAAAGTAAAATTAATTGGACTTTCATGTATTTAATTCTATAAATATAATTGAATAGTCGGACCAGATTTAATGAAGTTTAAGATTAGTATATTATATATATATTAATAATTGTAGGTTAATATTCCGCTGAACTCTAACCAACACCTTAACATGACATAATAACCTGAATTGTTACAAAAGATAATGTGGAAAATGTTTTATATAGTGTGCAAATGATTATATACCAGCCTCAAGTCACCTCATGATTAATTTTCAGGTTAGTCATTTTTGTTCATATGTATTGCCTAGGTCAGGGGTGGGCAACCTTTTTAAGTGAGCGTGCCAAAATCGTCAAATCTTTGATGCAAAAGTTAATCTTTACCATTTTTTAGCAGAAAACATTAAGTTAAAATATAAAACTCAGCGAAGAATTTAGATATTTATTTATTTAAATTTTTTTTAAGGTGAGCCCGGGGAATCGTGTGCCGGAAAAAAGTCGTTGGCGTGCCACGTTTGGCACGCGTGCCAAGGGTTGCCCACCCCTGGCCTAGGTCTTGTTAGGTTAGGGTCAGTGTTGGGTTACGTTGTGCCTTTGCCAGTAATTATTTTTCTCTTAATTTTCATGTATTTTGAATGAATTTGACCCCTCGTTTAGTTTCTAAATTTGGCATTTTTCAAATACGAAAACTGAAAATATCTCAAACTGCTCATTTGCACAAGAAACGGATGTCAGATTCTTTAAAAGCACATCAAAATTGACCAGAAAAATGTAATCTGGTCATTAATTGCCGGTTTGAGTTCAGCGGAATATTTGTCTCATTGTATCTTAATTTATTTATTTTAATTTTTCTTTTTCCAAAATTCGAAATTTTTGACGTTAAAAAATGGGTGCTAAAATTATGTCTTTGAATTGATAGAGTTGTGAAAGCAAACGAAGCATTCACTGAATTTCACGGCGCCGTAACTGCCGCTCCGCTGTAAGTAAATCTTTGTGCGTGTGTGTGGTGTGTTTTGAAGGCTTGAAATAAAAAGCATGCTCAAAGCCGCAAAAACCTCTTTATTAACCTAGTAATAAGGGAAGTTATTTGAAAAGTTAAATCCTAACGCGTGAAGGATATGCATGGCTGCGAGTAGTGAAACTTTTAAATCATTTGCGCGCGTTAAATTTTTTAAAGGAAAAGATAATTATTGTTGAAAAAAACATTTTAATATCGCACGATTAAAAAAACGCAGCTAACTCGTTTAATGCTTGTATGATTGTTACGTACTTGGTTAAAGTTATTAACTTCTCTCTCTTTCTAATGGTTCGTTATTGCAAATATTAGTTGGGAAGATGATATTGGAGATTTATATTTTGTACAGGCAATTCCGGCTCCCGTTTTCTAACTTTTACGAGGGTATACTTACGAGTATGCATGCTGCTTCGACTAAAATGGCTTTGGGAAATTTCTTTAGTAACATTTTGCTCAGTATTTTGTTTCATCAGAGTAATTTTGAAAAGGTTTTTTGTGTGTGTGTGTGTGTGTTTTTTTCTGGAAACGTGAATAGGACACTCGGCCATTCATCCCCGCGTATAGGCATTTCTGATGCTGAAGGTAAGAACTGTAATAGGTTAATTACTTATTAGTAGAATGTAATTAGTTACTAATTTCTAAAGTAAGGATTTAAAAGTTGATTGAAATGTTTTTAAAAGGTCCCCCACCCCCCCACCCCCACCCCTCCAGAAATCTTGACCATAAGGTTTAGTTTTCAATGAATGGGTTTGTCAATTCTCAAATGCCAGTAATTAATAGTAATTTTTGCGTTACAATGCATTAAATCCTACAGTTAGTAAAGGGTGATCCAGAGAAATGGGACCCAAAAGAAACCCCTGTAACTCTTAAAGTATAAGTCCTTTTATAAAATCATACACGTCATTCGAAAGAGGATAGTTACAAGTTTGTACAGGATTGTATAGCTTTTGACAATACAAGACAAGATAAGATACAAATAAAAGTGTTAGTTAAAACTAACCCTTCAAGATGACTGCATGGACTGTGGAACAGCTGCGTTTCATAACTGAGCAATATTATGAGCATGGAAGAAGTGTAGTTTCAGCTCTTAGAAGGTGATTTTGACATCTGAAAATTTGTCTTGAAAGATCTTTGAGCTGAAACTACACTTCTTCCATGCTCATAATATTGCTCAGTTATGAAACGCAGCTGTTCCCCAGTCCATGCAGTCATCTTGAAGGGTTAGTTTTAACTAACACTTTTTTGTTTTGTATCTTATCTTGTCTTGTATTGTCAAAACCTATACAATCCTGTACAAACTTGTAACTATCCTCTTTCGAATGATGCGTATGATTTTATAAAAGGACTTATACTTTAAGAGTTACAGGGGTTTCTTTTGGGTCCCATTTCTATGGATCACCCTTTACATAGGATTTAGCTGATAATCGAATTTAGTTTCACTGAAGTATATTTTTCTAATCTTTTTTTTTTAATAATTAATTAGTGAAAGTATAGATGTATATAAGGGAGGGGATAGATCTCGAGCAGAGAGTTTACAGACCAATACCATTGCCATCTCGTCTCGCTGAAATATTTTAAAGAATGGTTACGGAAAAAATCGAACTTTTCTTTAAAAAAAATTTGGCACAGGAAACATTCAGTTGAACCAATATGGATTTCGATCAGGAAGATCTTGCTTGTTACGGCTAATAGAACGTTATAACTGCCATCGATGTAATAGAAAACTGGAAATTTTGTTGTAAGATGCACAGATTCAGCTAAAGCATTCGAAGAATGTGATCATGGTATAATAGCGCATAAAACGTGGAAATAACGGGCAAAGTAGGAAAATGATTCTATACCTTATAGAACGTCAGCAAGTTGTTGTTACAGTCCAAGCAATTCATTATCCGAATCAGAGGTAACGTAGCTGCCCCACTAACTCTATTATTATTCGTATGCTAGCCGATGTAGATAATAAAGTAACCCGGAGTAATGGTAACATCCTTCACTGACGATACTAAGAGGGGATGGCAAATTAAAAGCCTTTATCAACGAACACAAATGGAATTTACAGATTGTCAGAAGGCGAGAAATTGAAATTCAAAGCCGAAAATGTTTGGCTCTCAAGATACGGAAAAATTGAGGAACCAAAACTAAGACGACTGTACCCGAAATGGACAAGAAATTCGGAGAAGATTTAAGTTATAATTACTGACGATGCGAAATTTGAGACTCAAAGTAAGATAGCAGTGATAAACCGGAGCAAAAATAATTACGGGGAAAGATACTGAGAACGTTTAAAAGAAGGAACGAGCACGATTTCTTTGTTGCAAACACGGATTCTACCAAACCACCTTCCTTCCTAACATCCTCGCATAGAGAAGAAATTAGTGAATCTGAAAGAACTGGGAGAAACTTCACAGCCAAATTAAGTGGAAAATACAAAGAACTAAATTTCTCTTCGGTAAGACGACACAAATTAAACCTTTACTTAAGGTAGGAAGGAAAAAAAAACATTTTCACGTGAAAAATAATTGAGAAATTAGTTCCCAAAATCTCAAACTGAACCCTATCTATAACCATCCATTGGAAAATAGGAAAGGCGGAGTGTGCAATGTTCTTAAGCTAAAGGCTAGACGAGGAAAAATCCTTAAACACTGAAGGAAAACAGTTGTCGTCAGGATCTTTATTAAGTTAATCAGTTGACAAAAGAAACGAGGAACTTCACTGATATCGATCTTA
The DNA here is from genome assembly GCA_023014485.1 of Bathynomus jamesi. NCBI lineage: Eukaryota > Metazoa > Arthropoda > Malacostraca > Isopoda > Cirolanidae > Bathynomus > Bathynomus jamesi. The sequence goes on along the minus strand of JAJOZX010000545.1, from coordinate 1,309,212 downwards.
ACATCTTCTGGAGACTGTATCTGGTTCAGAAGAAATAGCTTGGTGCTCCCGCGTATACGAGATGGAGAGCTCAAGAAAGCGTCTCTCCTTCACCAAGCTAACTCGAAAGGCAACGTCACGAGTCGGATCTCCGTTCGATGAGGGGTCGTTTGTTGTCTCAAACTCTTAGCAGGTTATATATAAAATATTTTTAGGGTGGCGCTTATTCAAGGGGTAAAAACCGAAAATAATTTGTTGTACGGGCACACACAATTTGAAAGGAATCAAATCGTGTTAAGGGGTCGCTACCAACTCTTGAAGTTCCTCCCACTGTGATACGTGTTGTACAGTCTGCATCGTACATGCAAGGAACTACCAAAACTAAAAAAGTTGCACACATGATGCAAATCTCTCCAAAACATTCAGTGAAAAGGTGGGAGGGGGGGGAATGATCTAGAAATAGGATATATACTGAGGACATTCAGAACTAGGGACAGTATGACCATGCTTACCCTGAGGAAATCACTTGTCCTTCCACGCATTGACTACTGCTCTGTTATGGTTTCCCCACAAACAGAATGAATTGCAAAAAATTGAGGGCCTACAAAGAACCTTTACCTCGTATATTAAACAACCTGATGGGCAACAGGTGAGTAAAAACAAATTAAACTACTGGGATATGCTCAGAGGCCTCGACCTTTATTCCATAGAGAGAAGGTAAGGTTTGAGAGATACATCCTAATCTACACCTGGAAAATTCTAGAAGGGCTTTTGGTTGCCCCCAAATACTGAACCAATTGTGCCCACCTTAACAAGAACTGGCAGAATGTGTAAAAAATATCACCTCCCCCCAAACAGTCTGAGAAGGATTCAAACCCTTCAATATAATACTATCTCTAGGCAGGGTTCTCGCCTGTTTAACTCCTTGCCTCAGTACCTTTGAGATATAAGTGCAGTCCCAGTAGATACTTTTAAAAAACACTTGGACATGTTTTTAGCCAACATACCCAACCAACCCACAGTGCCAGGGTATTCCTCTGCCAGACCAGCCCCCACAAATTCAATAGGGGAGCAAGAGAAAAGAAGGGTGGCGACCCCGTCGTGGCCCCGCCTCAGGAGGCGCTGAGCGGACTTCGTGGGAGCAGCGCACCCTTGAGGCAGAAGGGCTTTAAGGTAAATTTAAGGTAAATAGAATTTGGGAAAAATATATTGTTCAAAGCTTCTAGTATGCTCCCATATTACAGAATCAAAGAATACTCTTCTACAGCTTTTATAATGCTCTTTTTTGCATCAGGAAATTTCTTCTTGTGCTCCTTGACCACCTAAAGAAGGTACTGTGTTTGGTCCTCATATGTGGGGGTGAAGCCAGTTGAATTCTTCCATGAGGGCGACATTGCATTCAGCGACGTCATTGACGACCCGGAGCTGTTTGCATGTTTCTTTCCCCTTCAAGAACTCTTCAGTCTTGTTCCCACTAGCCTAGATCCTTGAAATAGTAGTAGTCCGATTTGAGGGCCATGGTTTCGAAAAACTGGATGATGCTGTTCGTGACGAAGTTCTCCACTGCTTTGGCCTTTGTCCAAGTTCTCCTCGATTGTTGCTCTGCTCTGCCGACCCTCTTTTCCGTGGTTGTCGATGGTTGTCGAGAGCTACGACCATACGGCACTTGTTCTCTACGGACACAGCGTCGTCGAAGGCGGCGAGAGCGACAAGTCAAAGGTGGCGACTGAACTAGTTCAGTGTGGCGTTCGCCACCTGTGGTTCCGAGGTCTTGTAGGCTTGAAGAGCCTGGAGGAGCTGTAGGTTGTTCCTTGGAGCGGACACTGTGAGTGGGGCTCTGTACCATGCTTTGAGTCGAAGAACGGCTCAAACTCGAGTCTGAGATGTTATGGCCCAAACTATCCGCGTCTGAAATCGAGAGAAAAGGTCACTCACTTCGTTGCGGTCCGGTGTTTTTGCCAATCCAGGACTGAGAAAAGTTATTCGACCTCGCTTCGGCGCCACAGATGGCCTAGGTGTGGAGGGGCCCAGGAACAGCGAAGTCTTTGTCATAGGCATCAGTTCTATATGAGCTGGTCAGGGTCACTGTCCCGTCTGTCTTCTTTCTGACGCTGTCTTTGACGCGTCATTGCTGCACTTCTTCCTCTCTTCCTCTTCCTTTCCAAAGTGGTGTCCACCGCGCCCATTTTGCCGAGACGTACTTTCTCTTTGCGCCAAGAGGAACGCCTTGTCTTCGATTGTCATTATCTCCAGCGTTTCAGTGTGGGCGACGTCAGAGATAATTCAGAAGTTCTTTGAAGCTTTTCTTCGTGGCTTTCAGGGTGTCCGACCGTTTCGCCTTGTTTTCTTTGTTCTTGAGTTTTTTCCACTCCAAAGAGTTTCTCGATCATGTCAATTATGCGCTTCTTGAGCCGCGCAGGAATCTTAACTGTCCCCACACTTCCAGAACTATCTACGACCGACGGAGGAGGCACTTGAACGTACTGTCTTTCTCAGTAAGGCGATCGTAAAAAAAAAAAAGAGCCATCAGTTCTCTTTCGGACGGAAGCTTCGTGCCAGTGAACTGCGTTTGGCGAGGGCCTACAAGCCAAATATCAGTGGCCTTCCGAGTCTGCTTAGAACTTAGCCATGTTACACAGATGTACTGATTTCGAACCTTTGGAGGTCCGGTGCTAGTGTCTCCGAGCAACTGATACAATGAGAAAACGGACAAGAAAACATTGACATTAGCAAAGCGTAAAATCCAAAAGCTGGAAAATAAAAGAAATAATCGCTTTACTTCCGTTACATCAAATAACTAATTATGTATTTCAGAATTTTTTTATATAGTGTCCCCCGCCCTTAAATTAATGAACTCTACCCTTCGTGAAAGGCTAGTACATGGATAATCCTAACAGAGCTTTGGGTACTACTACTACTACCCAGTTGGGGTTCTAAAACAGGATGCAATAAACAGACTGTTAGCATCAGTAATGATACATTGTCTATTTTTCAGAATTCAAACAATCATTATTACAAAAAGAAAATATATATTTTAGCTTCGCACCTTAATGAAGGCTTCCGAAATTCTGTATCCTTCGTCTATCGTTTCCTCAAATAATAAAAAAAATCATTAATAATATATGATTGTTTATTTTTTTAATTCTTAATCTTTGACACAAAAAAGGTAACGGTTCAGAATAGGGGCGCCACCTCAATTTTTGTGTTTTTTCCACCAAAACATGCTAAAACCATTGGTTTCCTGTTTAGGATGAATGTGACCATCGCCATTACAGTAAATTATTGCTTGAAGTTATTTCACCCCCCCCCCCCCCCCCCCAACCCCTCCTACAATCTGGGGGGACAACCGGGGGTTTTGGGTGGGGGAACATAGCACAAGCAATAACTTACTGTAATAGCGATGGTCAGATTTATCCTAAACAACAGGAAACCAATGGTTTCAGCATGTTTTGGACGAAAAAACAAAAATTGAGGTGGCCCCTATTCTGAACCGTTACCATAAAAAGTAACTAGGTTTAAATATAAAACCCTATACCGATCAATTTGTGATGCGTGATCTTTACGGGGGCTCCGCCCCCGTACCCCCGAGACCTAAATTATACAAATGATAATGTAATAACATATTCATGTTAGGTTAGCGTAACAATTACCAAAAATACTAGCGTCACCGCGCATCCGTCACAGACCGAAGCCATTTTCAAACTGAAGTGAATGAACGATAGTAGGGTTGCCAACTCAAAATTTCCTAGATTCATACCCAAAAAGCACTAAAAAGCACTGAAGTAGCTATATATATTTTTTAATAATTTTCTAACTTCGTTTTTTTTTACTATGCTACACATGCAATCAACGTATTTCAATGAGAGAAATAACTTTATGGTATTTTTCAAAATTTTGTTTAAGTGGCGCCCGTATTCTGAACCATTACCCCAAAATTTTTTTTACGTTATTTTCATTTACAAAAAGTATGTTTATGTGGAGAGAGAGAGAAGGACGAGTAAGTTATTTATTATGTATATATTAATTCATTCCAAAATTAAATGAAATTAATCTAAACTAATCCCACTTGAATGGAGAGGGCGAACTAAACCATTTCAACAAGTATGAGTGGGTTTAAACACGGTAGAGGATAAAATTTTTAAATCTTGGTACTGACCTCTGTATTTGAATGTATCTTGCAAAAAGTTGGTCCAAATTAGTTTTTCACTAATCCTTTGGTATCCTTTGGTAACCTTTGGTTTACTTCCGCCCGATTTGTTCATTCTGACGATGGTCAAGCTTTCCACTCCGCCTTAGACCTACAGTTTAACGTGGAATCCGAACCACGCCTTACCAGCAGCCCAGCGGCTTAACCACTAGGCAACACAGGATACCCATTTATCTACCAAGTAATTTCTTTGTGTGGAAAGATGAACAGCTGGGTTTTGCTGTGCGCCGCCTGCCGTCACCGGGTCTCGATCCCGGGGCCGATTGATTCGTAGTCAGCAACGCTAACCACTACACCACCAAGACGCATTACAAAAAATCGAAAGTTTGAAAATAAGGAATTATATATATACACACACACATATTTAAACTGCAAACACGCAGTATAATTAACGTAAAGAACGACGCTTTGTATAGGAGAATATTCCGCGCAAGATGAGATGTATATAATGTACGGCATGCGGGAGGTGCCCCCTTGGGGCATTGGTTTCTGCGCGTATGTAGAGGAATTACAGTACGGCATTTGATTGAGTGAGGCCCGTGGTGTAATGGTTATCATATCTGACCGGCAATCGGAAGATCCCGGGTTCGATTCCCGGGTGGTTACCTCACTTTTTCATTTGTTTCGTTCTCTCATCTTGCGCGGAATATTCTCCTATACAAAGCGTCGTTCTTTACTATATTATATATATATATATATATATATATATTATATATATATATATATATATATATATATATATATACTGGTCAAAAAAAGAAACGCAATTTTTGAGATTTATTAATAAACATGAGGACTCGGTATATAGTAAATGATTCTTTAACATAAACAGTCAATAACGCGTATGGCCACCCCTAGCCACAATGCAGGCTTGGAGTCTGGCCCTCATCGACCTCAACAGTCTCTGCAGGAAAGCAACAGGGATGGCCCTCCACTCTTCAATAATTGCATTGGTCAGTTCCCTGATGTTCTGTGGCTGATGCTGACGTCTGCGAACTCGCCGTTCAAGTTCATCCCATGCGTGCTCTATCGGTGACATGTCTGGGCTGAAGGCTGGCCATGGTAAGGTCTGCACCTGTTGTCCCTGCAGGTACGCCTGCACTATCCTGGCTGCATGAGGTCTGGCATTGTCCTGTTGCAGGAGCACCAATTCTGGATGTTGCCTCATGAATGGAAGAACATGTGGGTGAAGAATCTCATCCCTGTAGCGCTGGGCAGTCAGAGCGCCATCAACAACCACCAGCTCAGTTCTTGAAGCAAAGGCAATTCCTGCCCAAACCATGACACTTGGTCCTCCCCATCTGTCATGCTCCACTACTGCAGCATCTGAGTATCGCTCCCCTGGTCGTCTGTATACCCTGACACGGCCATCATAATTGGACAGTGAAGCGAGACTCGTCAGAAAAGAGGACTTGGTTCCACATTTTGTGTCCAGTCACGGTGCTGATAGGCCCATTGCAGGCGTCGTTGCCTTCTTGCATCAGTGAGAAAAGGACCTCTGTAAGGCCTGCGGGATCGGAGTCGGTTTCTGACGGTCTGGTCACTAATTCTGTTGTTGTGGATACCAGGTGTCTCTCTGGCTGTCTGACGAGCATTCCGCTGCCGATGACGCAGGTGCTGCAGTACAATGTGGCGATCCTGGCGTTGGGTCGTCACACGAGGTCGCCCACGTCTTGGCAGGTCCTGAACACTTCCTGTGGCATTGTACCGTCTAACAAGCCTAGAGATTGTGCTGGGATGCACATGCATTCGTTGTGCAACTTGGACAGCAGACATGCCTGCATCCAACATGCCCAAGGCACGACCTCTGAGAGTCGTGGCATACCTCAATCGCGGGAAAAAGTTTGGTTTTCTCAACGGGCAGTGTGTATTCTGTGAAGTCAAAGAAAAAATGCATGCCTTCATAAAGAATACATTCAATTTAATCTCTGTTTATTGTTTGTAACAAAATGGCGTCTTAGCCGGGATTAGTCAGGTTTAAAAACATGCACTAAGTGGCTTTAAAAGATTTGAACAAACATTTAACCATAATCTTGAAACTGTGATAATACCACTAACAACTTAAATTTTACACCATATGCAAGCTAATTGCGTTTCTTTTTTTGACCAGTATATATATACTGTATATCTATCAGGTCATCCCATAAGTAATGTCGTTTTTTAGATCGAAATTTGAAGGACAAAAAAAAAAAACTTTTTAATCTAGTATATATTTTCCATCGGAATCAATGACACTGCCAACGTCCTACAAGCTTTTCAATTCCATATTTATAAAATTCAGGCGGTTTTGAGGCAAAAAACGTACAAAGACTGGTGTGCAGGCAGGGCCGGATTAAGACCTTTAGAGGCCCTAAGCACTTAAAAGATTTTGGTGCCCCATATATATGTAATTCAAAATATAAACAAAAATAAACCATAAAATAAAATTTTATTTTTTGAAATGAAACAAAACTTACAGTAAGATGGAAAATAATGTTTATTTTTGTATACTTCCACTTCATTTATATTTGAAAAGTTTTCTCCTACTTTTTTTAATTGCAAAGTCTTTGATCAGATCCTCAAAACTAATCTTACGTAACACATCTGCTTCTATACTTAGTAGAGATAAGGCATCCAGCCTGCCTTGTTGCATAGTTGTTCTGTTGGTATTTTTAATATACTTCAACTGAGAAAATGAACGCTCAGCTGAGCAATTTGTGACCATTAATGTTAAAAATATACGAAAGGCAATTTCTACATTTGGGAAGGCACACTCAATATTGTCTTCTACAATTATTTTATAAAGTTCAGCATGACTGAATCTTGTTTTTACATTTTTTTTTGCACTGAACTTATGGCACACATATGAGTGAAACTGCTGAAGCTCAGCAGAGAAATTAGTGTTCAAGTCCTCTGGGTAAGCATCAATCATCTTTTTACAACCCTGAGAATACCTTTCAATTTCAGTAGATGATGAAGTGGTGACATTATGTGGCACATCACTTAGAAAAGAAAATCTCTCTGCTATTTCTTTGTATATCTCTCCTCTTCTTCTCATCTCAGTTTCAAGTTTGTCAACAATTGTGTAAAAGGTGGTGATAAGAAATTTATCTCTGGCATTCAGATATACTTCTGGTGCATCTCCGTCATTGGGTACCTTCTTTCTGATACGTTTGCGAGTTTGAGCTGCCTTGTAATCAACATCTGGTAGCATTTCCTTTGTAGCTGCTTCATATCTTTCAAATTCATCTCGTGAAGTGCACAGTTGGTCAGCTAATGATCCATACAGATCTGCACATGTTTTTAAGTTCACATCCTTATTCTGTAGAACTTTGCTTACTCTATGAAAATTTTGCAAAATCTCATCCCAAAAATTCAACATAAAAACGAATTCTAGCTCTTGCATCTTATTTGCAATATTATTTGCTTCTCTTCTAGTGTCTCCCTTTTGTGACTGGTCTTCAGCTATACATTCTAACGCTTCTAAAATTTTAAGGAAAGATTTCAAAATTGCTGCTGTTGCCATAGCATGTGCCTCCCATCTGGTATCAGAGAGGGATTTTAAGACACTTTCATTTCCAATACAACCTTTAAGAATTTCCCACCTGCTGGTTGAGGCTAAAAAAAAGGTATAGAGCAACTGCACTGTAGAGAAGAAATTAACCGCCTCTTGACAGCAGTCAACAGCACTTCGGCCTACCAGATTTAGTGAATGGGCTGCACAGGGCACATATATAGCAAACTTGTTTGTTTCTAAAATTTTTTGCTGCATCCCCTTATAACGCCCAGACATGTTGGCAGCGTTGTCGTAAGATTGACCCCTACATTTTGAAAAGTTTAGCTTACAAACTTCACGTAAGTACTGCAACACCTGATTTGCCATTTCCTCACCAGTATGGCTTTTCATTTTCAGAAAGGTTAAAAAGCGTTCAATAGGCTGTCCATCTTTTAAGTACCTAAGTACAACACTTAACTGATCGATATGTGATAGATCTGGTGTTGAATCAACTGACAAACTAAAATAACCAGAAGATTTTACTTCGTCAACAATGAGTGCGTGGACCTTTTGAGCCATTAGTTGAATGAGTTCCTCACAGGTGGTTTTGGACAGGTAAGAAGGATTTCCTTTGCCAGAATTTCCATATTTCAAAATGTGACCTGCTAAAAATGGATCAAACCGGCTTATGAGCTCAAGCAGCCCTAAAAAATTCCCATTCTGCAATGATCCAAATCTTTCTTCTGTTCCTCGAAAAGACAAGCCACGTTCAGCTAACGTACAAATAACAGCTATGACACGCCTCAAGACATGTTCCCAGTAATCACACTCTTCCTGAATTTGTTTTTCCAACTGTTGTCCCAACCCCGCACCTTGTCTGCGAGTTAAGTATGTTAGCATAGAGTCTCGGTGAGTAGTGCTTTTTTCATGATGATCAATTACAATAGTATTTCGCCAGTCACTGAACCCTTCTCTTATAACAAAATGTGAGACATTTTTAGGAGCAAACAGTTTACAAACATAACAGTAAACTGATCCTGTTGATGGTGAATACAATAACCACTCTCTCTTGTATTTCTCACCATTGGCTTTTGTCCCAACGAAAAGTTTTTGTGAACAGTATCTTGCTGGTTTGCCACTACTGAAATGCCGGTAAGACTTGTCAAATGGCCCATTGTGGTGTTGACAGTCACTGGGTCCACAAGCAATCCAATAAGCCACATCATCAGCAGAGAAATCAAGCCACAACCCTGGATCTTTTGCTATATTTACTTCATCTTCTGCAGACTGATTCATTTCACCACCATCACCATGGTCCACTAAACTTTCATTTTCAGCAATTATTTCAACCCCAGAATGTCTTGTAAAGCAACTTGAATCAACATTTGCAGTAGAGGTATCAAGAGAATTTACAGGCAAAGTGAGATCAGTAGTGAGACATGTGGTAGATGAACCTGCTTGTGACACCTCGGTGATTCCAACGTCATCATATTTTGATTTTGAAGTGATCAAAGTGGTATTTGTGTCCACTTCTGATGACGGAGATTGGTTTTGATTCAGAATCGGTATATCATGTTGACGTTGTGGTCGTGGAACTTGTGTGAAGAAATCAGTCAGCTTTGCAGTCTTGGACTCTAAATCCAAAGTCTTCTCTTGTTTCTCTTTTGATAGTTTTCGCTTTTGTGCACCACTTAACTGAACACGTTTCATCTTGGTTCTTGGGGTCTGTAAAATACAGAAATAAAAAGAATATTTTATTTGTATATTATGTGGCAATCAACACAGTTACACATATCACAATCTTGGCTTTGTTCTTTTATTCTCAGAAAGACAAAATGGGAACCGTACACAACCAAAGTGGCAATTTAAATATAAGTGGCAATTAAATATAACTCAACCGAAATATCAACTCGAAATGTTGAATACAAATCAAATCGAAAGAAGGAACCGAAACCTATAAAATAAAAATACTTAACATTAGAATTAATAATACGCAATCTATAAAAATATCAATATTAACATTTCACTATTAACGAGCCACATTTTATATTTACATTTATTTATTTATTTAAAACACAATATTTAATTATAGGAAATATGAACATTTGCTTAGGGCCTAAATTGTCCTAACTACGTTTGATGTTATATATACATTACAAATTATTCACTCTGGTTATTACAATCTAAATTCTTTTATACTGTTATGACAATAGATAAATAAATTATAAAATAAAGATACGTGTATGATAAAATATTGTTATATATACAAATAAAGTACACTTCATAGACTTACCCTAGAGAAGAAGAGAGAGCAACAGATAAACTTCTTCAACGCTAATTAACTTAGGTCAGTATATCTTATTATTATAATGGCCGTGATAAACATCACTTGATACAACAGCAATATAGAGAGTTTATAGTTTCTTTTATTTTAATATTAATTTATATTACAATTCTATAAACCTAAATCTTTCTGTAAAACAATACCAAATGATTATGTAAAATATATATTTAATATTATATGCACAAATCACACGTTCAGAATAACTTCCTATAGCACACGAAAATATTTAATCTATATGTATTTTTAATATGGCGCTCAAAGATTTGATATAAACAAAATAATAACGCAAAGCGTAAAGTGTGTGATTACAACGAAATATATTTATTCTCTCAAAAGGGTTGTTGTTCACTACAAATTCAAACAATGAAAAAAAATAAATACTATATATGAATATATATAATTCAGTTTTCAACAGCTTATAGGCTATAAGCCGCGATTATAATAGTAAAATAAATCCATGGTAAATCCGACAATGGAAAATTTCTGTGGTGCCCCCCTTCCCTTGATGCCCTAAGCACGGGCTTATTTTGCTTAATGGTTAATCCGGCCCTGTGTGCAGGTCATCTAAAGAAGTATACTGTTTCTCGTCAAGATAGTTTTGCAGACTCCTGAAGAGATGATAATCTGAAGGCGCAAGGTCTGGAGGATGTGGAAGTTTTTCCCACCCAAGCTCCTCATTTTTGCAGAAGTGATCCGAGCGGTATGAGGACGTGCGTTGTCGTGGTGGAACATGATTCCTTTCCGATTAACCAAAGGTCTCTCTTCTTTTAGTGCAGTGTTCAATCGATCCAGTTGTTGACAGTAGACTTGAGCGGTGATTGTTTGGTTGTGTAAGGTTTCAGTGTATTACACACCTTTATCCCACCAAACACTAAGCAACACCTTCCGAGGGTGAAGATTTGGTTTTGGCTGTGGTGTCGCTGGTTCTCCGACACAAACCCAGTGTCGACAGCGCTTAACATTCTGGTACAGTATCCACTTTTCATCACCAGTCACTAAACGGTGCAAAAACGGATCTTGGAGTTCATGGGAATGAAGAGCTGTGCTAATGTTGACCCGCACCCTCAGATTGTCGACCGACAATTCATGTGGCACCCATTTTCCTAACTTAGGCAGTTTCCCGAGTTGTTGCAAATGTCGATGGATGGTGGACGGGGATGAATTGAGTTTCTTGCCCAATTCTTCAACAGTTGTTGAACAGTTTTCTTCAAGTGCGGCTAACAGCAGATCATCATCCAACTCAGCAGGGCGTCCAGAGCGTGCTGCATCTGTCAAACAGCATTCACCATTCCTAAACTTTTGAAACCATCTTTGACATTTCCCCACATGCAGAATATCATTGCCATAAACTTCCTGAATGTTTCGCGTTGCTTCAGTAGCACTATTCCCTTTTTTGAACTCGTAAAGCATTATATGCCTGATTATGCTCTTCTGATACCCCCATGTTTATGAGGGGTTCACATAAAGCAAAACACACACCTCTTCACTGGCCAAGGTCTGTAAAGTATGTAGCGAAACACGATAGATCTCCTCTTAGATATAACCGGAAAATTTATGCTTAAACCGAGTAGGACTAGTTTAAACTTAATCTATCGTAAAAAACGACATTACTTATGGGATGACCTGATATATTGCGCTCGCACGCGCGCACAGGGTATTTCACAACCGGTCTGCCATACTTTTGGGGTGGTTTGCGGAGTGATATCGAGTAAAAACGTTAATACAACATAGGTTCTATTTCCAACCGTTGCGGAGCTGTGGATGTTTTAAGGTGCACAGAAAAAATAAACTAGAGTATTAATCTGATGTATTTATTGCTACATTTTATGAGATGCACCTTATAAATGTTCAAAATGTCCGCCCAGTTTTCAATGCATAGCCTTGCTCGTTCCAAACAAGAGTTGACTGCCCATTGAATCATTTCGGGGTGTTCTCGTATGTAAGCAGCGGCATCTATAACCTGACGTACGAGTTCCTCTCGTTTGTATTTTGGTCTTGTAGACTCTTTTATCAGACCCCCATAAAAAGAAATCTCGGTTAGGTCTGGAGATCGGGAGCCACGATATTAGACCAGCACGACCAATCCAACGATTCCATACAGCTGATTCATGTAATCCGTAACATGACGCCCAAATTGTGGTGGCTCTCCTTCGTGCTGAAAGAACATCCTGCGCCTTGTCTCTAAGGGCACATTCTCCATCAAAAGCGGCAATTTTCGTTCGTCAGGAAGTTCGGATAAATGCCAGCAGTTAATCGTTGTTCCAAAACGAACGGTCCAATCAGCTGATCTCCAATTACACCGCACCAAACATTTACCGAGAATCGATGTTGAAAGTTTCCTTCATCGATACCGTGGGGATTATCGGCGGACCACAAGTGGGAATTTCGTCTGTTAATTCCATCCCGAATGAATTACGCTTCATCACTAAACATCACTAACCCTCATCATGTATGGTTCGCCATACACGCGATGTGGATTCACCAATTCGTCTAGAAAGCCTTTGAACACTGGTAGTTGGGTTAAGTTGTACTAGGTCCAGTACGCGCTCCTCCACAGCAACGGGCCGTCGTGCTACACGTTACTTGTTTACGTCGAATAATTGTCCCCGTTTCCCTTAATATCTGGTGTCACTGAACACTTGCCTCTTCGATATTCGGCGGTTCGGGAAACGTCATCGATATTATTCAACTGCGCTCTTCTGTTAGCATCACAGAATCCTTAAATGAAATGGATATTAGCGTATTCAGCGGGTGTGAACTGTTAATTCATTTTGATTGTTCACCTTAGCGCAACACTCTCTCGTATCACAGATCAGAACCAACTGAAAGAAAAAATGTTGTATTCTTGAGAAAAAAGTAAAGAAAAAAGACCATATAAACATGGGTCAAGAAACCCGTAGGTTTCGAGCTATAGCACGCGACTGAAAAATGCGCGTGCTGTATATCCTGACAGGTGGATAGGGCGCGGTGGTCCTATTCCGTGGCCACCTCGGTCACCAGATTTAAATACTCTTGATTATTACTCGGGGGGGTCATTTAAAAAGCCTCGTTACGAAAGTCCGAGCACGTGATGAATTGTGGCAACGAGTGAGACAATTGCGAAACGTCCGGCAATCATTGGTGCGACGTGCTGAGGCATGCATTCAAGAAGTAGGAACGAATTTCGAACATTTTACTTTAATGAAGCAAATGTATCACACTGTATTTGCATAAAATGTAAAAAATCTTTAAAAGTTTTATTTTTCTGTCGCGTGCTATAACTCGAAACCTATGGGTTTCTCAACCTATGTTGATATGGTCTTTTTTCCCTTTACTTTGTCTCAAGCATACATCCTGCTATTTATAAAACACGTTTACGAATCACCTATATTATATATTATAATGTAGCATTTTTGTCTGTCGTTTTTCTCGTAAGGTTATTTTTGTGGACACGAGAAAACCCAACGAATATTCGTGTTTGTTTGAAAGTCCGGCGTATCACTGGCATTGAACTGGCTCAGCCGTGACATAAACTATCCCATAAATGTTTGCGCACACACGCAAAGCCCAAATTTAAAGTGTCGTGTTCATTTTCCCCTTCCGTCAACTTATGATACTGGCTCTACTGTGGCTTTCCTCCGCTCATCCTCGTTGTCGTCCTGGGCCTTGGGCGACAGAACATGGGTCGAAGGGTGTTAGAATGCGTGCGTAAATGTGCGTGCGTGTATGACGTCATTGACTTAATCGATTGAGAGTTCTCTTAACCTAATTTTAGCTTTGTTTGCTTTTCTTTTTTTTTTTTTTTGTTTTGTTTTGTTTCTACTAAAAATTTACTTTATTCCTGAATGATTTTTTTATTGGTCACGTTGCGCGTGAAAACTAATCGCATTTGCTACGTTTTGCGTACGAGATTTTGCTAGTAATACTATAGTGGTATAGTAATATTAGGCTGACCATATTTCCTTGAGACAAAAACGGGACATTGGGATGGCAAAAAAGGGACGGGGGTTATGTAATATTCTGTATTCATGAAAAAGTAAGTACATAAACATATTGAGCTTACAATTATTCTTCAGTGACAGAACCCATAAAAAAAACGGTACTGTCCCGTTCAAAACGGTACGTATGGTCAGCCTAAGTAATATAGTATGTTGAGAATGATGTGAAGTTGTTGTACAACTTGCATAAAATTGTGGAAGTAATTACTAAATTTTATAATTTTTATATAGTACTTCGTACCTACACGAGTTCGATTCGTGTCTGAATGGATGTGATAACGGGTACATGGATTGGGTGTATTTGGTTAAATAGTTCGTAAAAGCCTTAAAAAAAAAAATTTGTTGCACCAGTTGTGAGGGACTGCCAAGAGGGGTAAAAATAGAGGTTATTGTCGCATTGACGAGGGGAAATAGTGTATTAAATATATTCATTTGTTTAAAGTTTAAAAATAGCTAATGATCCGAAAGGCCCTTTTATTGGTGAAGGAAAGTCTTGATTGACGCCCATCAAACACGATTCTATCTTTAATTTGAAGAGAAACTTAATTATATATTCAGAGAGAGAAATATTTACGTCGAATTAATTGACCATTGGTTTATAAATGTATATAGTTAAAACCTTGCATCAAGGATATTTTTCCGCGTTATCATTTATTTATATTAAAAAAGAAATATATGTTCTTTTTACTGAATATAACTAAGTTATTCCTCTCCACAAACCATTTTCTAAATTTAAAAAAGAGAAAATCCCCTTAAGCTTATTTTCATATTCAGCGAGGGAGGGAGGAAGGAGGCAGGAGGCAGGAGGCGGGCATGTTGTGACAAAACTCGCTATATATATCATTCTGTACATTTACTCATTAATTTTACGCATGATTTCGCTGCAGTATTCATTTGTTTTTCTTAGATCTAAATATTGTATCAAGGAAGGTTCTAACTACCCAAATTCATTATTCACAATGTTTGCGTGAGAACGAGCTTTGGGTTGGGTGCTGTGCATATATATATATATATATATATATATATATATATATATATATATATATTATATATATTATATATATTATATACATATTATACATATAAACGAGGAGATGGTACACGTTTATTTACAGACGTTTCGGAAATTTCAAGTTTCTATCATCGGTGCTAAAAATTTAAAATCAAATATAAAGAATGAATAAATATGATGAACGGAAACTTGTGTACAAAATATTTAAATAAACGTGTGATATTAATAATATATTTACTCTGTGTGTGTGTGTGTGTTGTAATAGAAACTACGAAAGAAAGTCTAATTTCGACTTGGTTCGAGGTAACGTGAAACTCTCTAAGGATAAATTGAATTTCTTAAATTCTCCTAAATAACATTTAGCACACAAGTCGATGGATTTTATTTAGCCTTCCTAAATTGGCACCCAATATCTTGTTGCATTAGTGGCACCATTTCTTTCAGACTGACGTTTTAATCACTGACGAAGGGAATGAACTGGACCAAATTGTATCAGTGTAGTCGTTTATTTTATTTATATATAATGTTTGATTGGGATGTTTAACCTCCTTCGCAACATCAAAGGTCATATGACCGAGTGGACCTACAGTTTTACGTGGGATCCGAACCACGGGTCTGTACATAATCTGGACGTACAGAACGGTCTCCCATTCAACTTCTTTCCACACCCGATGTCGCTTAACTTCGCTGATCGACGGGAAGCGTTGTTACGACATTGGTACGACGTACCCACATATAATCGGGTATAGCATGCCCAGTATAGGTACAGTGTATAGAAGTATTTAAAAAAAATGTATAGATAGAGAAATGTGTCCCTTTTTTAGGACTATGTAAGTAGATAGTTCAGAATTTATCTTTAAAAAGTATAAGGTCATTTATTATATGACAATTGGGATGGTTCTCTATATGCGTGTGCGTTTCTAGAATCATCAGATTAAAGAAAAAAAATGGCGTCGTGGCTAGTTGGAGTGGAATTTAATGGATGATGATCGTATTTGATGCTAAATGTAAATCATTCTGAATTTTACTGTGTCAGTATGAAAGTATGTGAATTTTAACGTGAAAATATTTGTCCCGTCAAAATCAGTTATATATAGTTACTAAGATTTCATTACAAGAGTTATAAGTGCATGGACGTAGACCCTAAATGAAGCTGTAATTGATCAATTGAAAGGGCTTTTTTGTTCACCAGTTAAAATATGTTGGACGGGGTGACACTTTCTTTTCTAATTATATATATATATAATAAAAATATAAATATATAAAAACTTGAGTAAATATCATTAACTAGGCCGAGCTAACGATATCTCGTGGAGAAGACCTTCTATCGGCAAGTATTTTAGGGGAGGTTAGGTTGAGTTCCTAACTTCGAAATGTGTTTTGGTCGAATAGATTTCTTAGCCCGTTAACTGCCGCTATCGAGAATACTCGATTCTCCTATAAGTTTCTGCGGTGTTCCGATCGAGTAGACTCCATTTGGGTTTTCTGTCGATCACTGATTCAATGATTGCATTGAAATGGAGCACTTAAAGGATTAGGTAACCCCGCTGGTCGTCTGCTAACTTCGACTCGCATTACGGGCCTGGGATGGCCCGATAAGAGCATTAGAAACTCGGCTGTCAGCCGTTTAAAATGCGGGTGTCGCGTGGTTTGAAGCATGGTGGGAGGTAAATTTAAGAATGTTTTAAAAAATTGTAAGGGGGCAGTAACCCCAAATAATGTTTTAAAAATTGTAACGTTTGAGTAAGCGAAGATGATGGTTACAGTAACGAAAGCTAATTATGATAAACAATATAACTTATTGTAAGAAGGAATTTCTTTTGTCCAAATTTTTAAGAGATATTTTAAGTCTCTCCCGTTAAACTTTTTAAGTAAACATTCCACAGTCTCTCCGAAACTTTACTTACAAATGCTTATCAACCATTTCAAAGAGTTCGCAATTTTTTTTTCTTTATTTGCTTCTAAACCTAAGAAATTTACGAGCGAACTACTACTAACTACTACTACTACTACTACCACTACTACTACTACTACCACTACTACTACTACTACTACCACCACCACCTTACATCGGAAGTTGCCCTTCAATCGTCTATAGGCAAGTTTTGTGCCCCTTTAAGTTAACATTCATTCATTAATATTTAATAATGTAAATAACATTAATATACATTTTTTTAATTATATATTTATTTTTTGTTAAATGTCACGATACTTTTCCTCCCATTTCATTCTCTGCAAGTTTCTACATGTATGAATATTTTGAATAATGTGTAGATGTTATCAGGTGTTGCCGAGTCTGTTTATTATGCAAGAATATTATTTTAACGCTGTTACGAATTAAGCGGGAATTGAAAGTAATAAATTGCGGCAACTTTTAATTTGAAAACTCGCAAACTATTATTAATTGTCGCATTCACGTTAACTAAACTGGTTTTTCTTACTTTTTGTTTTCTTTCTTAAGTATAATCAGTCGTGGGTATTCTTTGAAAATAACTCAAAAACAAGCCTAAAAATATTATTTTTTTTTATTTTAAACAGTCTTCCATCTTCCTCCTCCAAAAGTAATTAACTAGATAACGAGAATTATCCAATTAGCCCCATTTAGTATGATGCAAATGCTTGTTTTTCTTTAAGAATTTGGTGCATGATAGATGTACGTATGGAAATTTTAGCTGATTGGGGTGTAGAAATTGAAGAATAAGTGCTGGCCTGGCTTGGTGCAGGAGCGAGTTGCTCTCTCGATCTCAATCGCACATAGCCAGGCACACCTGGTATAGGTATAAAAGTAAACTTTGAATGCTATCCTTGCTATAACACACACACACACACACACACACACACACACAATCCCCACGATTTTATATTATCATGATGTAAATTAAACCGCTTTGTGCTTGCGTCCTGCATAGGAATCTCGATTAAGCAACCGAAGTCGTAATGTTAAAAAAAAGAGCTAGACTCGATCCTGCCAATTCACTCGCCAAGCTATTGCGAAAGGAAAGCAAAGAATTGTTAGGAAAAAGCGACGCTCGTTCGTCAACACTCGAAGGCAATCTAGAATCCGCGTTGGCTCGAATAAATTTCAGGATGCGAGATGGTTGTCGCTCTCCTCCTTCCCGCTTCTTTCCCCTTTAAGATGGTTGACGGTATTGTTGGGGGATGGCCAAAGGGGGAGGATGGGATCCGTTTGTGATGTAGGGCTAAGGGAAAGGGGAGGCACAGTGCTACGTCATAGGATGGATCGAGAGCATTCCTATCTTAAATCTTTTTGGTGGTAAAATATTAATGCTGGAAAGATGGTTTGTCACTTTAGTGTTTAATGGAGTAACTTTAAAAACATTTTGCGTGTGATAAGTACACATAGTATTCGACTCGGCTGAGATCGCATGCTGGAAATGAACTTTCACCTTCGGTCGGGCACCCACACACTACTCGTATTTCGGGGCAGAGGGGAAGGCAGTAATAGGACAAAGATCTCCCTTTGGACGTCTGGGAGTGGAAAGGAAAGCTCAAAGGAATACTTTAATTTAAAGGAGTCCTTTTATAGAAATAAGTCACATTTTTCGTCCAATGAAAAATTGCTGTAGTAATTTTTTGTTTTATGGGGAGGGAATTTTTTTTTTTTTTTTTAATCGCAGTGCGAAGATGAAGGTATGCTTTTAATGGTAATGCGAACTCTGTGTGGATGTGTGCGTATCTCTATCGAACCGTACACAGCCGTCTATAGCATTTAGTTTTTGAGTACTGTTGGACTATCTTCGTAATTGAGAAAGAACAGGGTGTTGCATCACTATTTTGAAAAGTTTATTATTAGAACAGAACTTCAAATAGGTTACTATTGTCAATATCGGCGTAAGTTGAAATGCTCATTAATTATTTTCACGGTTGTGATCAGAGCGAGTGTAGCGAGTTCGATAAAGCAAGCCTGTAGTTAGTACTGTAGTACGACGTTTCCCAACCGAGTGTCGCCAAATTTTACGAAACTGACGAGAATACGTAATTAAAACCTTTGTTGGAGATGCATAAATTCTAGTGAAACAAAATATTCGTGATTTGTTGCGTTCGTACGAAAATTGTATATAGGCTCGGTTTGAAGGTACGTGGTGTTTTAGGGTCGGGTGGGGGAAACGATGTTGATCAGAGGGAGACGAAAATCCTCCGGGTTGTCACGAAAGAACAACAGGTGGCATTGGTGTGCCTTGCACCAGATGAGGCTGGGAACCCCCACCCCCACCACCACTGCTGTAGTAGATCGTAATAGTCGTTGTACAATACAGTACTAGTAAAATAATTTTTCACTGTTCAAACACCAGTCTAGTACAGTCATTTAACTAGTCACTTTCTTTGACGTAACAACCGTTGTGAATTTAACTGTTACACCTTCATTTGAACGTAATTATGTACGTCTTTTTTTGAAAATGTTAAATGACTATATTGAAATTACTAAGTGTACGGTATTTGGTAAAAATAAATTAAGTTAGACATTCTTCAGAATTACATCATATGAGACGTTTGTGGAAAAACCCTAGTTTAAATTGGTAATTGTAAGGACCTAATTAGCTGTGCTCTGCTAATAATACTTGTTGTAATGAGTGTGTACTGTGTACGCACTATCGGGTAGGGGTAGGTACAGTTTCGGAAAAAAAAAGTTAATGATTGGGTTTGCTGTTTGAAATGTTAATAGCCTTCTCCCCCCCTCATCTGAAAAAAGTGTGTGTATCCAAAGAAACGCCACATATTACCAATTAGTAATTTTTTATGCTTCTTGGAAAGTTTCTAGGCGAACTTTTTTCCCGAGATTGTACATTCATAGATACATTATCCGAAATCATTTCCCATTCTTTGTTGGGTGGGTACAATGCTTGAAGTCGGCAGTGAAAATACTCGAATGAATTACACGCGCACAAAGGTCGTATCGGGATCAGTACCAAAAAATAAGGTACTACTGTACCTCGATCAGTAGAGATCGTGTTACCTTTCTTGACAAGGTTTGGGGTATGCCTCAACTGGTACATCAGTCAAGACCAACGTCTCTATTTAGGCGCGTCATAAACCGCTTCCCAATTCTGTTTCTCGTTAAATTTTGAGTCTCATTTCTGCGAATTCCACGTTTGTTCATATATTTTTCAATTAAATCTCTCGTTTTACATGGCCATGCTCCATTTACTTCTCGCACCTACGCGATTATATATATATATATATATATATATATATATATATATCGTCGTCGTCCAAAAAACTTTAATTTGAATTGCTTATCTTCCATACTACAAACGGGCAGTCCTGTTTGTCTGTCCATCCGTCCGTAGATACCATGTATTTACTGTTAAGCGATTCTGGACCTAGAAATAAATGCGCTTTGCTTTGTTTTAACTTTTTACTGTAGCGCATTAAGATTTCCATTGCTACGTTCTTTTCAATTATTTGGTCAATAAAACTATAGAAAAGAACGCAGCAATAAAACTGTCTATTAGAGTGGGGTTTTATCATCATATTTTGACCTTCACGTAGAAAAGTGAAGTGTTTTGCATTTCTTAAGCTTCACATCTGAACTCATTGTATCAAGATTTGTGAAGCTTAAGATTTTCATGGCTGCTGCCTTTTTCTATATTTTTATTGACCGAATAATTAACTCCTCAAGTAGTTACTGAGCCTGCGGCCGCCCATTTACTGAGGCCGAAGGCCCTAGCACCACAGGTCTAGCAAAATGGGCCCTACGGGCCCATTTTAGTTGTATTTATTAAAGTATTTCAATTACAACACTGGTTGTGCTGTCACAAGAATAATGAAGCACGGGAGATTTTATTCATGTGAAAACCTTTTCAACATGTGATCCCTGTGCATCGAACACCATTTGCAAACGTCTACTGAAATTTTCCATAACCCGAGCTAGTATTTCATCAGTGATGCTCTCCACAGAAGCTGTAATTTCTGCCTTTAATTATTCGACCGTATGTGAATTATTCCTGTACACATTGTCTTTAACGAATCTCCATAATAAATAATCATATAGATTCAAATCTGGTGAATATGGTGGCCATCCAAATCCAAAGCGTCAAGGATAGCGAGCGATTTGAGATGACCCTATCATGAAAATGTTCATTGAGGAAATCAAGAACGGTATTTGGCGTATGTGGTCTCGCAAATGGTGTTGGATGGGCAGGGATCACACATTGAAAATGTTTCCACATGAATAAAAACTCCCGTGTTTCATTGTTGTTGTGACAGCAAAACCAGTGTTATAATTGAAATACTTTAATAAATATAAACAATTCAAATTAGAGCGTCTTTTTGATGAGTGTGTGTGTGTGTGTGTGTGATAATACTTGAAATTGTCCAATTCAAATTGAGTACTTGGACGTTTTCATCTTTTGACCATCCGGGTTTTTACGAGCCTGCTTTCTTCCTCTTACCATACAGGAATGTATCGGCTTTTAGTGATTGTTTAATACTGTGAATATTTTTTTCCAGAGATTCGTTTACGTTGTGTATATTCCGTTTAACTTCGATCACAGCATTTCGAATTTCCAGTGACCGTCATCTCGTTTGTATTTTATTATTTCTTTATCGCCGATGTTTACCGTCTTCCTACTCGAGGGACCTCTGCGGGAACGCTTTTATAGTATATTGTGACAGTTTCTCTCTCCGGAAAGTTCCGATTATTTTGTTTTCGTCTTCACTTCGGCGAATCTTGCCGGACGCCGAGTCTCCCACGATGAAGAAATAATCTCTGCACGTTTTCTGTTTGAGGTCGCTGGTGTGTGTGTGTGTGTGTGTGTTTTTCTCCCTATTTCCCAGTGTTGATGATAATCTGTGAAGAGGGCCAAAGACTGGCACAGCATTCAAACTAGATGAACGAGGTCCATTGGGGTAACTCTTGGGTTATTATTAAACCAGCACCATCGGGAGTCGAACCCCCAGTGTCTTTACTTAGAGGGAAACTGTGTTAGTCGCAGCTGTGGGCACTAGCTTCCAACGTAGATACACACACATTTAACGCGTCTCTGCATTGATTTAGGTCAGGTGGTGTTCCCTTCCAACTATTCTTTCGTCTTTCGTTACGAACAGTTGAGGATGAAATGGAAGGGTGATAATTTAGGAAAATCTTATTTGGAAAGGAAGAAGTCGGTACAGTGAGAAACTAGGAACTAGTGGGGCTCGAAACTATCTCCTAGTTTCCCATTTCATTGCCTTTTCTTCTCTTTTCATCTTAGGTGTGGTCATTGTAGTCGGAAGGCTTTCATGAGGTCACTTATTTGCGTATCTTAAGAAGAATTTGTCCCCTTTTAATTATAAAATTTTGGTCGGGGGTGGGTTAGACTAGCATCTCGCGTGCGTGCTTATTTATTTGCTTGGGTGAGTTTGTAAAGGTAGGTTTGGTCGTACGTTCAGGATCTTTGCATATTAAATCTTGGGCTCTGTAGAGTGCTGTATCCCAGGTATCACCAGAAAATTATAAAAATTGAAACTCGTTAAGTTAAATATTTCCCCTCAAAGTATTTAATTGAAAATTCGACGCAAGACTGACATCATATTCCAGATACGGTTACGCATACAGCACGAACTTAAAAAAAATCGCTCACACCAGCTTCTAGCACTAAAAATTAAGTTTTTATAAAAATAAAGTAACTTTTTGCGTGTGTGAGAGCGTGCGTGCTCGTGCGAAGGCCTTTAATTATGCAAGACGTATGTTCAAACTATGTTGGCTCATCCGTCTCGCAATTTTCTCGTTAAAGATTTTGTTATACTAATTGCATAATTGTTGAAATAATGTAAAAAATTCATTTTAAAACGAGGGCAAAAATTCAGTTTAAATAAATGCCCTCAGAAATTACGATTTCAAACCGTACTTTATTTCTGAAAAGCGATACAGTAGTCAATACTGTTACGAGTTAGTTATTTACTGTTAACCTAATATCTATTTTTAACAATGTGGCGTGCTCAAAATTGATACATAGCATTTTGTTTTTAAAGTTTGCAGCAAGAAGTATAATTTCATTGTCGCATTGCTTTTGTCTTCGTTCGGTTGGATTAGATTAGACGAGGTTATTAAGCTCCAATATGTTGTATTGCATTAGGCTCGAAAATTTAATAGTATAGGCTGAGTTTGGATAGATTAGTTATGTTGGTTATTACGGACTAAACTATATTTTACATTTCAGTAGGTGAAATTCTGATGTTAACCTTAGTTAACCTTGGTTTAGTTTCCGCCCGAATTGTTTATTCTGACGAAGGTCAAACTTGTCACTCCACCTACATTTTAACGTGGAATCCGAACCACGCCCCACCAGCAGTCTACCATCTTAACCACTAGGCTACCTAGGGTACCCAATACTACCCATTTATCTACCAACTTAACCACTAGGATACCCATTTATCTACCAACTAATTTTTTTTTTTATTGTGTGTAAGGTTGAACAACTGGGTTTTGTTGCGCGCCGTCTGCCGTTACCAGGTCTCGATCCCGGGGCCAATGGATTCGTGTCACCGAGGCGCATTTGTCACTAAATTAGTTTTGAAAGAGCGTGTTAAAACACACACACACACACACGCGCGCGCGCGCGCGAGAGTGACACTTATTAGGAGATGCATTGAGGAAGTGAGAGACACGCATTTCCTTTTAAAGCAAAATATTTTCTTTTTTCTCCGGCATTATTAGGAAAAGTGAGTAAAAATGGTTTTCACCCGAATTCGGCTGAAAAACCACTTTCCTCATTTTTTAGTTTCCTCTGATCGATTTTTTTGAAAAGTTTCTTCCCGTTTTCAAAGACTGTAGAATAACGCTGTATAGTGGAAACCATGTGGTTTGGTTTTCCATTTTGTCCTTTTTGAAATGTAGGTTTGAATGTCTTTTCATTTTAAAAATATCTCAATAGGTTACAAGTAAAGTAAGAATAAGTGACGTCCGTAACTTTTCCACCTTTATTGTAGATGTTTTAATCTAGTGGTACGTTGGTGTTAAGCGACGTTGATCGTGTTTGGTAGTTGGGTGGGTGGGCGTCCTCCGTTCGGGTGATGTAGCGACCATTTAGATGGTTTGGATCCCACGTGAAATGTTGGGTTCCCGCCGTTACGAGACCTTTGACGTTTAAGTTGGAGGTTAAACGACTCTAAATATTGGCACTGGAACGTGGGTAGGGTTAACCGAGGTGAATAAAATAATGAGGGAGGGAGGGATGTAGTTTTTGTCGAGGTATGACCACCCCTTTCGAGTGATCATAGAGGCTTTTACGGCTTCTGCGGAGTAGAATAGAATCCAGGACTGGATACCGGAGTTAATTATTGTATTCGTGGACTGACGGAATCCAAAATGTCGTAATTCCTTAAAGTTCTGGTTTAACTATCAAATTTTAAGGAAGATGAATGTATTTAGGGTGATGTTTTGCGTTGGTTTGATACCATACTACTATCTCTAAAGTAATTATTGTGTGATGAACCCGGCAGCGTGCCTTGTGCGAGGTGGAGGGCTCAAGAAAGCAACATTCCCCTCAGCCGAACCAACTCGGTAGAAACGTGGCTTCAAGTTGTTGCCATAGCGCTTGTGTCGTTGCGTTTGTTTTCAGTTTAGATAGTTCATAAATGTATCTAATCTCCTCTTGTCAGAATTGTGTGCGCGCGCGTGCACAGTTAGTATAGTGTTCGCACCCAGGGACCAAGTCCTGAGTCCTTGTATACACACACCAGTGCATTAAGAACGTTCTCAATTTTCTCTTTAGAACGTGTATATTATTTTTTTTATTTATTGAAAGTTATTAATAAAGAATTGACCAGTGTTGAAATGGATTGGTCGTTCGACATTAAAGGAGGAGAGTCGTAAATCAATAAAAAGTGAGTAAATTCTTAATTTTTCTCTCTCCGTTCATTATTTTATGGCCGTTGAAGAATTCCTAAAGTTTAGTTACGTTCTTTGAAAGTAAGTTTTGCTAGTGAAGTTTTTCGCATTTATTGTGTATGTGGGTGTTTTAGTGGTGGTTTGTTGTTGAACAACCGAAAGTCGAACCTAACGATTTGTTGTACAAGTTCGTCATAGCGTGTCCGTAAAATGTGTATCCACTGGTGGGAATTATGATACATTGATTAATTTCATTAACGTATTTTGACCTGAATGGTGACGTTTTGTAATATCTATCTATATATATCTATCTATCTATCTATCTATCTATCTATCTATCGGGTAAGAACTTTTTTGATCCATTGTATTATTTCACCCACCGCTTCCGAAAGGTTATATGACCACGCTAATTCGCTGTTCAGATTATTTTATACATAGAATGATGCAAGATCTCTTATTTTAAGCCTTTTGTCTTTTGTTACTTCGGAAAGTAAAATATTAACGCATTCAAAGATTTTCATTCCTGAAAGTATCTCGTTAGTGTAATTTTTTTTTTTTTCATAGATAAATTTTTAAATTAAAAAAACTTTTTTTTGAGTGTGAAATTGTTTTGGGGAATATCATTTAAATTTAAAAATACGTACCATTCATTGTGTTCGACAATAGCGTCGGCTTTAATTAAATTAAATGCCATCACCGTATCGTTTAAAAAATACCATGTAAACAGGCCAGTCGTCGGTTTATAAATTACCCCCCCCCCCCCATTTTTTTCCCCATAAACTTTGCGATAGGAACGCTCGACAAAAGATCCGATTGTACAACTGTTTCAAAGCCGTCACTTTCCTGATTGGTTAGCCCCTGTTTGTGAATGGGAGACCAACGAAACTGTTGCATTCATTGATTTACGCGTTCCCTATCCACTATTTTTATTGCCGCCACATATTTAGAAATTTGTACATATTTGATGGGACCCCCCCCCCCCCCCCCCCCCCCAACCGTAACGACATTTAGCTCTTTGTATTGCTCGAAAGTGGTTGTTGTATAAAGGTAAAATAGGTACTTTATGGACAGGAATTATTTATTACTTATAGATTAATTACCCCCATCCCCACCCGTTGATTGGTCAGTGAAGCCGCTCCTGCCAAATAATAACCCGAGTGTACTAGTTTCAACTTGTTGCACGCAATAACTGTTCTTCACTGTACTAAACATCAGAGAGACTCACGAGCCCAGTAATAATATATATATATAGTATGCATGTTATGTATTTTGCTCGGGGTCATTGTGTGTGTATTTAATAGAGGTTAGCTAAAAGAGTAGACCATAAAAAGCCGTTTTTACATCTCGTGTATTGATTCCAAGTTACGAAAAGTTCATCGGTGGAAGTTGGCAACAAGAACGCTGGTACTGGTTGAATAAAAGGATTTTTAATGAGTTCGCGTGACTTCATGGCTCCACCTTCGATATAGGTATGGATTTAGTCGCGTGTCGCGTATGGATTTGAAGTAGCCCGTCATGAAGAGGCTATTTTGGATTAAAATGTTTTAAGTTTGTATTTGGCTTTAGTCGTAAGGTTATTTTAGCGTTTCTGGTTTTGTATTTTGTACGGGAATATGTATTTTAGTAATTAATGATTCCGTACCGGAGGATGTTAATCGTCTGATTTTCTCCTCTGTTTAGATACTCTTGGAAGTTACTAGTCATAAAAATTAGAAGCCAATTTGGACTGCAAAGTTTTCATTTAGATATTTAATTCCATTCTTTAAGTAAAGTCATTTTGCTCGAAAAGATTGAGCAGCTTTTTTTCTTTCTTTTTTTCCCCCTTAAGTTCGATGGTGTTTTTGTTCTTTTATAAGTGGCTCGTTTTACGTCGAGGTCCAGAAAGGCCCTTTGGTTAAGGCTATCGACTTTACTCCGTTCGTTCGTGAGTCACTGTAGGACTCCAAATCGACTGACTCCTCACTGACTACCGCCGCTGAGTCGTTTCTCGCGTTTCGTGACTTACGCAACGAACGACTCAACTTGGTTGGGCAAAACGAGGAATGGTTCAGTCTCGGTGAAAAGGTGCGCGAGTGAAGACGCGTTCTCGGTCGCTGAGTAAATAACGCCCTCGATTCACTCGTCTACTCGCTTCGTTTCTGACGACTCTCACAAAGGCGCCCATTTTGTCGCTTTTCCACAACTACTCAACTTTCTTACAATGGACAAAATGTCCGATATGTAAGTAGGGTTATGCGCACCTACACTACTTCCATGTTCCCCTCGCATTATACTTTTTCATTCACCACCCCCTTCCCTCAGTCTCCCTTTGCCTGCTTTCTCCCACGTCACCCCCTCGTAGTAGTGAATTGAAAGACACTGGAAAGGCTCTTTCATCTCCTGTTCAGAATGTAGTCCGTACTTGCTTTAGGAATTGGTTCGTCCATCCATTCCTGTTCCACGTTCCCCTCTCGTTCTCTGACCAAACCATACGTTGTCTCCCTTAACGTCCGTTAGTTTGTTTTTTCCGTTTGAGATTTTAAGTTCAATATGACGTAAGAAGAGCGTATGAGATAGATCGCTGTTATGGTTTCATCGGATTAAAATTCACGAACGTTATCTTCAAGGTGGACCTTGAAGATCGAATTTAGCTCTTCCTCAACGACAGATCAATAGGTTTGGCTATCCCATCCTCTCTCCTCGCTCTCACTCCACGCTCTTCTCACGCTCGCTCTCATTTTGTAAAGGGTGCAGCAGCAGCACCATTACCAGCCTCCCGGTCTTGTTTTCCGACCCACCATCATCAGTATGGCCCCTTTTCCATAACATTTTAAGTATATATATATAATATAAATAAAATAGGAATTAAGTAATTATGCTTACAGATGGAACATGTTTTGAAAAAGTCTACGGAGTTTGGAACCCGTTTTTTAATACTTATTTTGTACGTGTGTGATTTAATCAAATGATTAAAGTGTACTGTAGTGTTAATTTCATTTAATGAAAGAATGAAATTCGTTTTTGAGTAAATTTATTGTAGATTAATTTTTTTTTTTTTTTTTTTTTTACTCGTTAAACGGATCGATTTGTTTTGGGGGGTTTTTTCACTGGTTAAACATGGATGTGTGTTTGGGGGGGTTCACTCGTTAAACATTTTTTGTGGGTTTTTTCCACTCGTTAAACAGATTGATTTGCGTTTTTCACTCGTTAAACATTAAAATATTTGTTTAAAACGTCTAAAATTGTTTTTTTACCGAGCGCAGAATAAATTGTGGTTTTCAACAAAGAATCGCGATTATTTTTGTAACGCGAGTGCAGTTTTCGTGCACGAAGAAGCAGTTGTGTGTATGTTTTTGTTCATTTGAAATAACGTTGAACGTAAGGTTACAACCGTGTTTCGAGGATTTGATAAATATAATTTGGTTGATTCCAAATTGTAATGGTTGGCTGAAAGCTAATATCGAAAGTTTTTTTGAAATGTGAGGGGTGGAAATTTTTTTTTCCCCTCGAATTCGATTCCTACGAAGACGAAAGATTATCTGACGTTTTCGTCTCTGAGCAAATTTTATGACAGAAACTTCATTAATAGACTAACAAAATATTTGTAAACGAGTCGAAAGCATTTGCTTTTGAGAAATAAATTTCTTATTATGGCTTTATTTCAGTGATTAGTAAATATTCTTAGTTTTTAAGATCCTCCTAACGTCAATGAAGCGCACGCGCACTAGAACGCGCCTTTGGGGGTGACTGGGAGGGGCGGGTGTATTACTAAAACCTCCCCCGGTTCTCCCTGAATGTGTGTGCTAAATTTGGTGCGCGGATAAGCATCATTATCTTTATACCTTTGGTTAGCTTCCGCCCGAATTGTTCATTCTGACGAAGGTCAAGCTTTTCACTCCACCTTAGACCTACAGTTTAACGTGGAATCCGAACCACGCCCCATCAGCAGCCCAGCGTCCTAACCACTAGGACGCCTAGGGTACCCATTTATCTACCAACCACTTTCTTTATTGTGTGGAAGGATGAACAGCTGGGTTTTGCTGCGCGCCGGCTGCCGTCGAGTCTCGAACCCGGGGCCGGTGGATTCGTATATATGGTGTATATATAAAATATGGGGTATTGACCTTTTACTGTTAAGTGTGTTGTAAATTTTGAAATAGGTTTTAAAGGTCAATTGTTTTAGAAGTTGGAATGATTCGAATCCATTTCGGAATTTGATTTCATTATCTTTTTTTTTTCTATCTTTATCTTTTTATCTGTCAAGAATCTTATTGATTCGCCCTCCCTTTGTTAATTTAGTCAATTTTGGGCAATTTTCAGTCAATTTAGTCTATTTTCAGTGTGTTAACACGATAGTTTGATTCTCGCGTGTTTTGCCACGAGAGTGGCTTTTAAATGCGTGCACCTCAGTTACGTTGATCTTATTTCGTTCTTAGTTCCGTTGCGTATTTTGCGTACATTTAAATGGATTCAGAAGATACGCGGATGATGCGCGTGTTCGTCTTCTGGTGATCATGCGCAATGCACTCGCGTTGAAGTCCATATCACTGCCGTTTGTTGCTATGGTTTTTTTTTTTCACCGCTGAATCGTGCCCCGCTGAAAACGGACTGTAGCCGTTTCCTCATTAATCGGCAGCAGTTGGGGTAGGGGTTGAGTGGGTCAAGTGGAAGAGAAGGGAATTAATTTTTAAATCGTAAAGCAGCATTTTTATTATGGTTATAAAACTTCCCCACCTTCCACAGGAAGTAGTTGGCTGGTGCCCATCTTCTTCGTTCAGGTGTAGCGACCCATAGATGGTTCGATCCCGCTTAAAGCTGTAGGTCCCCCGTCACGTGACTTTTGCCCTAACAAAGGAAGCCCCCCCCCCCCCACGATTATTACTAATTTGGAGGAGGGTATCGGGGTTAGGGTTGGGCTGACGTAGCTTGAAGCGTATATAATCGTTTTATCCAATGTGGCCCGTTTGAAAGAGCGATAGTCGGTTATAAATGAGGCCCTCCTAGGAAGAATTGGATAAGCGACAGTAGTAGTAGTAAACGGCAGTTAAAGTTGTACCAAATTTGAAAGCGACAACTTTTGAAATATCTTCAAAAGTTATGTCGCTTTTATATTGGTACAACTTCAACTTTGTTTTCTGGCTTTTTTGTTTATTTTGTCGCTTAGCCATTTCTTCCTTGGAGGGCCTCAAATAATGAGTATCGAATTTAAATAGTTTCGTAGCGTAAAAGTTACGCTTAAGGACCGTTTCTATTTACTGTGAAAGGTAATGATGCGTACGGTGTTCTCTCATCCAAAATGAAGTTTTTTACAATTCAAAACTCGTAGGAGTGGGAAAATGTGCCTGGAGGATGTTCGATAAGGGCCAAATGACAATTTCCACAAATGCCGGAGTTTAGAGGTGCCACTTTGCAATATTGCAGATAAAGATGCAATATTTCCTATTGAAAGTATTTTTAAAAATTAACGAATTTAAAAAAAAAAAATTTTTGTTCATTATTCTTTTTTATTCTTTAATTAAAAAAAGGTTTTCATTGTTTTTCCACTCGTTGTCGTTTACCCCCCCCCCCCCCCCCCCCCGTTCCCCCTTCTCCCTAGGTGGCGACACCCAAGTGGGAAAAAATGTGAAAAAGCGGTATTGACTATTCAAAGCGGTGCAACTGCTGTAGAAGGCAACAATTTTTTTCTTCCCATATTTGACATTTTAATTAAATATTTATAAGAACGGCAAAATCTAACCAACAACAATAATAATGATTCATTTCTCATGCTTAAATGTATTCGAGCGTCAAATAGGATTTAATTAAATGTTCTGCTCGAAAGGGTTTTTTCGAGATGGGGAGTTGTTGTGGCAAGATTCTGTAGTTGTGTTGAGGAGTGATTTGTGATTGGAGAACATTTCTGCCATTGATTGAATCCCCACTCCCTAAACGGAGTAAGGACGTTCACGCGGTTGATATCCGTTAACGGTTCGTAACGGAGGTCTCGGAATCTACGGCTTGACGCGGGGTTCGATTCACCCACGCACGGGTCCATACTTCATTCGAACGTAGAAAGTACCCATCCAACAGCATTTACCGGAAAGCGGCGCGTTCGTGTGACGTAGCCACGAGCAGCGAATTAGAGGCCGAAATGGTGTAGATTTGCGCGTGAAACTTAGACACTCGCCTACACCCCTTTACTCGAGGATTCAATATCTGGGAAGGAAACAGAAGGGAAACGCGATATTAAAAATTTTGCCATTAAATAGCGCCATATCTCGGGCGCGAGTGTAATGAAATGCTTGGAACATGTTGTACTCATTTTCTATGTCGTTTCGACTTATCAGACCGTATTGTTATTATTTATTATTATTATTTGAATTTTTCCTATTTCTACTCTATTTGCCGAGGGGAATAATAGTAAAAATTGTGGTTATTGAAGCGTACGTTTTCACATTTCATTCGAAATAATTTCAAAATGCGACTTTATCTTCGGAAATAAATGACGGGACTTAAAAACGTTACGATGGTCGGTGACGGAGGGAGTTGCGTCGTAATTGGAGCCAGGAGAATACGTGCTAAGAGCGCATTTAAAACTGCTCATGAGGAATGCGGCCTATTCCAGACTGCCGCCTTTCTAACCGCCATTTTGATTTACGACTGACCCTTTCGCAGTTTTGAAGTTTAAGCATTTATTTATTTTTTAATGTATGTGTGTGTGTATAAACCCAGTCGGATCAGTTATAAGTCGCACATCTGGTGGTCGAGTAATCCAGTTTGGATGTATCGAATTTCCGAGACTCGATTGATAAACCATAATTTGATCGGCTTCATTCTTTGCGATTATATTTCTATTCTTCGTTCGAGACTGAAAAGTCCTTCCCAGAGTCCACAAACTTCATTCTTTAAATCCTTATATAGGATCGTCGCAAACAAATCGATTTGAGAATTAAATCTTTTCTATATTGGTAATTCTTCGTACATTCTCTTCGATTAGACGAACTCAAAATTTTTGGATTTATTATTATTATTATTATTATTATTATTATTAATAATATTATTGTAGCTTTCAGTCAAACTGAATCAAATTACGCCATTCTCGCGCACTGAAAGAATAGTTCAATTCTATTTTGGTTTTCTCGGTAGGAATTCTTGTATTGTGTTAATGTTAACTTTCCAAACTGATCGATCGGTTACGAAGTAGGGAAATTATGTGACCATTTTAGGTTTCGCGCGTATATATATGTGTGTGTGTGGCCTTTTTGGTAGGTGAATTGTGCGGAGTTTGTAATATTTTACTCGACAATAATTCTTTATTTGAAGTTAGTGATTTAGTCTGGCCTACATTACTGTATGTATATAAACATTTTATATTTCAATGCTTACGGACGAAGTGAACTATTTTCTAACATTTTCTTTATCGTCAACTTCGTAAAAAAGTAGTTTAGATTGCAAAGCTAACCTTATAATTATTGTAAATTTAAAGTTTAATTTCAAATGGAAATTTTTCTTTTAATTGATTCACTTTTCGACAGTTTAACTAAATGTTATAAACATATTTTTTTGTATTATGTGTAAATTTAGGGATCACACCGTTATTGATTATCTTAAAAGCTTTATTACATTAATTTTAACGTAATAATGCCTCTGTTTGGTCGGTGGAAAAAGTCTTGACGGTCTTCTAGTTAAAGTACCATTAAGTATAAAGAATGTACTCGGTTTGGGTAGTTTTAT
This sequence comes from Bathynomus jamesi, assembly GCA_023014485.1. NCBI lineage: Eukaryota > Metazoa > Arthropoda > Malacostraca > Isopoda > Cirolanidae > Bathynomus > Bathynomus jamesi. The sequence goes on along the minus strand of JAJOZX010000545.1, from coordinate 1,276,694 downwards.
AAGTGTGTGTGTGTGTGTTGTAAGGATGTAAAAAAATCGAATTTCGCGAAACCGATAAACCACCGAAAAAAATTGGCTCATTTGTACATGATATAAAAGAGAATTAAGGAAATAATGTTTTCATCTCGTGAAAACTGAAACTTGTCAATAAGGCGCAATCTACTTCTACTACTGTCCACCCACCGCTATGTTCAGATATTAAACTGGAGAGAAAATGTTTAAATTTCCCATGTCCAAATTTCCACATTAAAAAGCATGTTAAATTGCACGCACGCACGTTATCAATACATTCGCCATCCACAGCAGATCCAACAAACTCAAAAGCATCAAGAACCACACCCTCAGCATTTGTGAATACAAGTAGCCGACATCATTCACGAGAATTTCACACGCAAAACAAAACAAAAATACTATTAACCCTTTATCTTTACTGTATGCAAATGTGTGTAATGAGTGTTCATTGAAAAAAAGATGTTAATTGTAAACGCATTTGTGGAAGTGTCAAGAATGTTGCGAAATGTCATTGAAGACTGAAATAGCCATATCTCGAACTTACTAAAAACGTATACATTTTCTGGAGAGGGAGGACGCTGTTGTATTTGTGAAAACTGCATGGACGGGAGAAGATTAATAAATCCAACAGTGCGGTTGGAATACTTTCTTTTAGGAGCCAAAGAATTAAATCTAATCATTTTGAACGTGTACGGACCACCAAATACGACCAAAATTGATTTTGAATTTGTTTTAAATGGAACGAAAAAGAGGCAAAGGTTACCGAAATTCTCGCGTCAAATGTGGGGATTTTAACTTCCCTTTTCGTAACTTGGAAGGAAGATGATGGTTTTTATAGTGAAGTTTCGAAGCAACACTTCAAAAGAAGTCAAAGTTTAGGCAATATTGACATTAGATATTAAGAAAACTTGAACTTACTCAAGAATTTTTGAGGCGACTCGAAAGAAGATTCTGTTGGATTTGAACTTAACCCTAAAGCGTTTTGTACGTACTTCTACGCGGCGGCTACTGTCAGCTTAACGTTATGTTCGGCGCAAAATGAACGCTTTAGGGGTTAAATATAAATGATGAATGTAGCCCAAATTTTATTATATTGAAATAGAAAAGCTAAGAATTACCGTAGAGAAAAAGAAGTAATATTTGAAGGGTTAAATACAAATTCAAAAGAAACAAATTGGGAGAATATAATTGCAAAATTAAAGATTAATTTGAAAATGGTACTTCAAGGGAAAACTCTTAAGGAAAATTGTACTCATTGTAGAGAACAAAATAGCACCAGCACCAATACTAATACAACACAAGCCCTGCACAGAAGAAAATGAAGTATATAAAACTTTAGCGGAAACAACGCTATTTAAACATTGGAAACAAATGGTAAAAAATATTCACATAGGAAAACGGGCCCGTCAGGATATATATATATATATATATCATGAAAATAAAACGCGAAATAGTGCTCAAGCTCTTTCGTGTTCCTGAAGATGTCATTAGACGAAAGCGCATGAGCACTATTCCGTGTTCTATTTTTCTTCGTAGTTATTTTCATCGTAAATATTATTCACATGTGACTTTCATAGTTATAATATATATATATATATATATATATATATATATATATATATAAATGTAAATGTGCAAGCGCACAGAACATGATTTATTATTATTACCTCTGATATTAGTATGATGGACTGAACTCCAATTTAACTAAAATCTCTCAATTCCACTGGTAACTTACAAATGTAAGTATAGTAGAATCTGCTTACAGTGACTACTATCGGGACCAAACAAAATGGGTTACTTTAGGCTGGTGGTCACTTTAGAAATAGTACTAATTCTCCAAAGAGAAAATGACAATTTGATAGGCTTTTTCAATCGCGGGCGTAAACTCTGTAAAGTATTGTTTAACTAATTTTCGAGTAACGATGCATTTTTGTAGCGAAATGTACTCGTTTGAACCCTAACTATGGAAACAATTTTCCAAAAACTCTAGGTACGAGTCATGACCGGATTAAGTTGCGAGGTACGGTATGGTGATGTATTAAAATAGTACGGTCACTAACAGAAAGTTCCGAAAAATAAATTTTTAGCTGGGTAAAACCGGTCGTCATATAACGCAATATGCCGGCCACCATACTGAGGAATATTTACGTTGTAAATATGATTTTTACTGGGCTGGAGCAAAGTACAGTAGTGGTTTTAGTCGGGTGGTCACTACAAAGATGGTCACATTGGCAGGTTCTACCGTAATTTACGCGTTAGTCCCATGGCAGGAAGCTTGTGGTCGGGGTAGCGTTATTGCGTGCGGGGGGTGTAACGGCTATTGAATGGATTGCGAATCCAGTGATTTTCAGTAAGGTGACACTGGTATATATAAAAATTTCTTTGGAGCTGTTGCAGAATTTAAAACAAAATAGAACATTTCCAAGTCGTACAGAGTTGGAAACCCTATTCATATTACTCTGTACTGTAATCACGTATACACAGTAAAGGTGAATTTTAATTTACCGTCGATTACAGTTTAAAATTCTTTTACACTCGCTCTATAAGGTTTACCCCACTACAGGGGTGTCCATAAAGTCAGGCATCATAGGAAAATACATTTTTGTTTTATTTGTTCGAAATGATTCTCACCAGTCTCAAAACATGTTTTGCAAACGAAAAAGCAGATTTCTTTGAATGTTCCTCAACATATTTGACCTGATGGAGACTTAAATAAATAAACATTGCTTATGTTCCTATGATGCGTGACTATGGACACCCTGTAGTGTAAGTTATACACTTAATTCGATAAAGGTGAAAGGAAGTGTCCAGCGCTTACTAATATATATATATTAAAAAGATTTGGTGAAGCGTTTCTTCTTCCTCCCTTTGTAAGATTCCTTCTTTGAATTCGCCAGAGGCGTTTTGGTCTTAATTGGCATTTGGAACAATACATATATACTACTAAAAAGAAGTTAAGGGTCAAAGGAAATTTTTTGATCATTTTTGTAAGTATGTCTTTTTAAGCCAGATAGGGTTAGAATATCCCCCTTTGGTTGTCATTTGGACTATAGACATCACGTTATTATGGGACATGCAATCATTGCACTTATCTTTAGAAACTTTTTAAGTTAACCCAGATTCCTTTTCATAGATTTGAAGCACGAACTTAGTCAGACTAAACTGACAAACTGCCTCGAAACACCCATTGTGATACCTCATGCACCATTTGCACGTGTTGTGCATGAGTGTCATTCCATGCATGCCAATTTTAGCAATAAAAAGGGCTGAGCATTTTCCATTCATCATCACTTGAAATTTGAAGATGGTTCGACGACAACTCAGCATCCAAGACAGGGGAAGGGCCATGGCTGGCTACAAGATGGACAAACTCAGAGAACTGTGGCTCAGCGTCTAAATGTAAGCCAAAGCGTTATCGGCAGACTCTGGCAGATGTTCAGGAAACTAATGCTGTTCAGAATCGCCCCCGTTCTGGAAGACCCCGATCAACAACAGCACGAGAAGACCGCTTCCTGATGATAACGGCGTTGCGACAGCGCTTGTGACCGCACGGCATCTTCGGGATCAACTCAGAGCTGCCAGAGGCACCAACGTGTCCGACCAGACCATTAGGATCGTGCGAGACCCAGGTTTGCGATGCCGGCGTCTGCAGTCCGACCACCGCTACTTGACCGTCACAGAAGGGCTCGCCGAGATGGTGCAGACGTCATATCCGGTGGAAACCGTGGTCAGTGGGCAGAGACAATGTTCACAGATGAGTCACGCTTCTCGCTCCAGTTCAATGATGCCAGGCGTGTTTATCGTCGTCAAGGAGAGAGATCTGCTGATGTCAACGTTGCTCAACGTCTACCATTTGGAGGAGGAAGTGTGATGGGTGGGCGGGGATATCCATGAACCACAGAACCCCTCTGTACGTCGTCAACGGAAATTTGACTGGTCAGCGTTATCAACGAGATTGTTCAACCTCTGGTAATTCCACTTCTGCAGCGGATTGGAACCAGGAGCTTGGTTCCAGGATGACAACGCAAGACCTCATCGTGCCAGGGTGGTGAACGGACTTCCTGCAGGAGCAGAACGTTCAGCACATGGATTGGCCTGCATATTCACCCGACTTGTCACCCATTGAGCATGCGTGGGATGAACTAGGGCGGCGAGTTCGATCACATCACGTCCCTGCCGTCAACCTCCGGCAACTGGCTCAGCGATAGTCGCAGAATGGCAAGCGATCCTCAACGTTATTCCAACGCCTGATGAACAGCATGCGCCAACGTTGTCAAGAATGTGAATGCTAACGGTGGCTACACCAGTTACTGAAGATTCTGCGACTTGTGTGAACATCATTTTGGGGGGTGCATGACTTTTTTTCATCAGGGTAATAAACTAGTCTAATCAAAAGTTTTTGTTTTGTTTTCTGTTCTTGAGCCATCAAAGAATTATTTTGTCATTAGTCGTCACCATTTTAGCTCGTTAGCTTACATTTATATGCACAAATATTTTTGACCCTTAACTTCTTTTGAGTAGTATATTTGGAAAACTTCGGTTTTATATGAAAGTCCCCACAAAACTTCCGTAATAAAGATTACACGAGGCTGTTTACGCCAACTTGTATATAATTCTCTCGCTGAAAGCATATATATTGATATTTTTTCAAACGTTTCCAAAGCGCATCGTTTCCATCTTCATTGGCTACGTAGATAATGGCTAAGAGTACAAAAAATTTGAAATATATTAATACATTTTCAAATAGTGCCTGATACTCAGTTTTCTAGGTTGAGTTTATCAAAATGATGGTTGTTGTTGTTGTTTGATCACACTTTTTCCCCCTTATTAATTAATTATTCCATTGGTTGGTTTATGCCGATGGTGACCTTCATTGCGAAAATCGATAGCCTGTCGAGTGTAAAGGTTATTTCATTTAGGATGCGATGGCGTACTTGAAACGAGTTTCACGTTTTGTTTATTTTTAGTTTTGACTTTTTTTTCTTTCAAAATTTAATTTTAAAATGGCCATTCGCGAAGATTTTCTATTTAAATGGAATTAAATTTTTATTTCGAACAAATTCCCGTCGGCGATTTTCCCGCTGTTTTGAAGAGATACGGTTCATGGTCTTCCGCTACACGCGTCTGGATGTCTGAATCGATGCGTGAACAGTAGAGGTTGCGTATGTCCAATGCTAAGGATGGGATAAATAAATGCACTCTCATCGATCGAAGTAAATGGCTTATTTCCTTTCCCCGTCTCTCTCTCTCTCTCTCTCTCTCTCTCTCTCTCTCTCTCTCTCTCTAATCTTTTGAAGCGAACTTTGTGTTAAAAGGGTCGCTTATAATTTTCAAAGTTTAATGCAGTCGCCAGTTCGCTATTTCGCTCGTAATAATTCCATTTTTCTTTGAACATTTCCTCCACGGTCATTCCACGGGACTCCCAACATGGGTTTAGACGGCAGGTCGTGTCTCACCAACTTGCTCGAGTTTTTCCACGTCATGTTGAGTGAGTACGATAAGAGTAGGGCGATTGATATACTTTATCTCGACTTTCAGAAAGCCTTTGATAAGGTACCTCACCGCCGGCTAATGGCGAAAGTGCGCGCGCTGGGTATCGGTGGGGAAATAGGTAGGTGGATTGAAAACTGGCTAAGGAATAGGCGGCAGAGGGTGGTAATTAAAGGGGCTAGTTCGGGTTGGGCCTCGGTCACTAGTGGGGTTCCTCAGGGTTCCGTTTTTGGGGCCACTGTTGTTTACCATTTACATAAATGATATCGACGGTGGCATCGTCAGTCGGATCGCCAAATTCGCTGATGACACCAAGCTTGGGGCCAATGTTGGGACGCCCGAAGCGATCGAGGAACTGCGTGCGGACCTAGGTAGGATAGGAGAGTGGTCCGAAAAATGGCAAATGCCGTTTAACTTGGGTAAATGCAAAGTGATGCACATTGGCTACGCCAATCCCAAGTCGGACTACTCGATGTTGGGCAGTAATATCGAGGTGACTGATTTAGAAAAGGACTTGGGTGTGCTAATTAGCAGCGACCTTAAGTTTACGAAACAGTGTGTAGAGATGGAAAAGAAAGCCCAGAAACTATTGGGTTATATCAGGAGGCAATTTCAGTTTCGGACAAGGAGATTGTGCTCTCACTGTACAATTCCCTTGTTCGGCCGTACCTGGAGTATGCTGTGCAGTTCTGGTCGCCCACCCTCAGGAAAGATATTGAGAGGCTGGAGCGAGTGCAGGCGAGGGCCACAAAGTGATCCCTTCCGTTAGGCATATGGGCTACAATCGACGGTTACGCGCCTGAACTTGTTTTCGCTTGAAACTCGGAGGCTGCGCGGTCAACTGATCGAGGTTTTCAAGCTCTTACGAGGGTTCAACGATGTCGATTTTAGAAGTATGTTTAGTTTAAATGATAACCCAACTCGCAACAATGGTTGGAAGTTGGATTTGAAACGGTTTAGGACTAGTGTGTGTGGGAATTACGTTACGTATAAGATCTGTGACACATGGAACAGGTTACCTTCGGAAGTTGTGAACAGTTCCTCTGTGGATCAGTTCAAGAAAAGGTTAGACGAAATCTTGCACACTATTTGAGTGTGTAAAGACATTAGGACCTCAGTCTGCGGAAATTTCTTTTCCTGTAAAATAGTTGATATCTGGAACCAACTTCCCTCAGAGGATGTTTCCAGTCAAAGTGTAAATCTGTTTAAAAATAGGCTAGACAAAGTACAGAACACACTCATAGTTTAAGATAAAACCTCAGAAAACTCTGCAGGAGTTCGCTTGCTCGGTGTCTCTGTGAGCAAGCTAAATATAGAGCTATTTATATATTCTCCACTTTCCTGTAAAATTTCCTTGGCTACTTTTCCAGGGTCAAGGTATTTTCTTCAACCTTTTTCCGTACCTGCCTCTGGCAGGGAGGGAGCGGAGGGTGGGGAGAGAGCCTTCTACTTTTCTATCCAGTTTTCTACTACTGCTAGCATAGTTGAAAGACAAAATTTTCTCTGGCACCCGTTGCCATTGGTACCTCCTCGGTATGGGCCGCAAGGCCTTTTGAGGTACTTCTTTTCCTTGTAACTTGTAACTCTCTCTCTCTCTCTCTCTCTCTCTCTCTCTCTCTCTCTCTAATCTTTTGAAGCGAACTTTGTGTTAAAAGGGTCGCTTATAATTTTCAAAGTTTAATGCAGTCGCCAGTTCGCTATTTCGCTCGTAATAATTCCATTTTTCTTTGAACATTTCCTCCACGGTCATTATTTCTATTTATACTCTTTGATGTTGTTTTCATATTTATAGAAACAAATTGAGACGCGAATAAGGATTTGGATGTCATTAAAGTTTAAGAAGCGAACCTTTTAATAATGTATGAATCAATTTGCCTTTCTTTCGTTGTCACTATTATATTCCTTTTATTTCTTAGCTGTTACTATCTTTCTTATCACGGGAGATGATGATGATTCGACGCACGCGTATGTATTGTAACTCCAGACGGTTAAATTCGTATCCTTTTGTTTATAGCTCTACTCGCTGTCGTTTGCCCATGGAAATTGCGGTTATATTTTGTGCAGTAAATTAATTAATTAATTAATTTTGCCACTAGTACGAGTCTGCTTTTGAGAAAGGAGTTAATGAAATTTTACACTTTTGTTTTAATGTTACATGCCTTATAAGATGTTCTTGTATTGAAGTAGAAGTTAAACGACCCAATTTAGTGGCTCGTTGCACTTCAATAAACAACTTTATAATTGCTCAAATGATTGAAATTGGGATTAAATATTAAAATATCTATACTGAGGGAATGTGTGTGTGTTACATTTAATACAAGAAGAAAACACGCCTTTCTCTCCCCATCTCTTCCTCGCCCCCCATCTCTTCCTCGCCCCCCATCTCTTCCTCGCCCCCCATCTCTTCCTCGCCCCCCATCTCTTCCTCGCCCCCCCTCTCTTCCTCGCCCCCCCTCTCTTCCTCGCCCCCCTCTCTTCCTCGCCCCCCTCTCTTCCTCGCCCCCCTCTCTTCCTCGCCCCCCATCTCTTCCTCGCCCCCCATCTCTTCCTCGCCCCCCATCTCTTCCTCGCCCCCCATCTCTTCTCGCCCCCCATCTCTTCCTCGCCCCCCATCTCTTCCTCGCCCCCCATCTCTTCCTCGCCCCCCATCTCTTCCTCGCCCCCCATCTCTTCCTCGCCCCCCATCTCTTCCTCGCCCCCCATCTCTTCCTCGCCCCCCATCTCTTCCTCGCCCCCCATCTCTTCCTCGCCCCCCATCTCTTCCTCGCCCCCCATCTCTTCCTCGCCCCCCATCTCTTCCTCGCCCCCCATCTCTTCCTCGCCCCCCATCTCTTCCTCGCCCCCATCTCTTCCTCGCCCCCCATCTCTTCCTCGCCCCCATCTCTTCCTCGCCCCCCATCTCTTCCTCTGAGGAAACGTGGTTCTCAAAAGGGATGATTTTAATCGCCCTCAAAACGAGTTAAGCAATTTGCATTGATTTGCAGTCATGATACGTCGATACAAGCAGGCATAAACACCACCTATCTCGCTCCTCATTGGCTTGGTTAGCAAAAGCGCAAAACTAATAATTTTCTTTTGACGTGCGTGCGTGTGCGTATGTATATATGCGCGTGTGTGCGTGCGCCCTTGAGAGTGTGAGTTTGTTTATTTGTTTTGAGACGGCGAAAAATAATCAATAGTTTCTCGAAGAATGGTTATTTTTATTTTTAGGCGTTCTAACTATATTTTGGTCGTTTCCACTGCTTGCGCGCGCGCGTGCGCCTGTCCTTAAAACTTTATTAATAAAGGTCATTTTTAATGAATGAGTTCGTTCACACGCTCCAAAACAAAAATTTACTGCGGTTCTGAATGTGTCACCACTTTCCCCTCCCCCACCCCTTTCCTTGGTGGTTCTACTCTCGCAGGATCTTTTAATACACGTACAATATGTGGTGGTTGTCATTTGCGTGGTCTGCGTTCGTAAAATAGTAGTAATAATAATTAATGTTAAGATGTATTCCGACCCATTGGATCCGTTATATTCCTTTTTATGTGCCACTATTCTACTTTTATCCATTATCTAAAAATCGGTTTCCCACATTATAGGTAGGGCACGATTACTTACGCTTTTGCCATGAAACTACCTACGCTTAGAAACTTTTTTTTTTTCTTTTAAAAAAGTTTCCTCCGTTCCAGGTACCAGAAGACTGCGGGTGCCATGAGTGCCGTGACGGAAAAGACGGGAGCCATTTTCGGCGGAATAGGTGCCAAGTTTGGTCAGCTGAAAGAGACTCCCACCTTCAAATCGTTCGAAGAGAGAGTGGGATCGGTCTATACCACAGCCAAAGTAAATCTCCAGGCTTCTGCTAATAAGTTTATCTAATTTTACAATTGAATCGAATTTAACACGATAATGGAATGGCATTTTACACGAACTTCGCACAAAACTATTTGAAATTTTTTAAGATTGAGAGATGCGTGCTCATAAGCTAGTGACAGATCTGAGATTTTTAGCATTTGTACAGTTATGTTGAATATTTGTACTAGAATTTATTTTTAAAATTAATTTACTTATATATACACAGGGTGGTCCATAAATCCCAATCGGTTGTTATTATTAAAGCTAAAATACAAATTCAAAGTAAAAAGTTTATAAAGTTTACAAATATTTACTGATTATTCAAAGTGCAAAATATAAACAAATATTCTTCCTTTAGTAATCGATTAGGTTAGTGTGAGCTCGGCTAGATGATTTTAACTTTAATTATAACGGATTGGGACTTATTGGCCACCCTGTATAAATGAAAATTTGTTTTGATTCATCTTAAGAATAATTAATTCAACAGAATGTTGAGCTGTAATATTATTATTATTATTATTAACAAAATAGCACCTTGCCTTCGATTTTTGCCGGAAGGATATTTATTACCGAACATTTAATTAAAGATGTTTTTGTAATTAAAAACATTATCTTGTTTGTATTTATTCAAATTAAAATATACGATAAAAGTCTTCAATATTAATTTCTCTTCCATTTATCAAGTTTGACGTTACGAATTATAGAGATTACAAAAACGGTACCCAACCATTTTAGCATAATTAAATTTAATCCCTCGACATTCATTAATGGGAAAATTTAACGTTACTGCATTACAAAACATTCACTTTTATTATCTTAACGAAGGAAAATACATTTTCACTATTTCATACGGCTAATACTGGCTATCGTATGAATATGATTCGGACTTTTGATAAGATTTCCGATTATCGATTGTGTATATCACGAAAAAGAAGGTTTTAACACATTCGTTTGTAGCTCTTAAATGGTCTACTCTGATTACAATTCGACCCAAATTGTAATTAATCCTCCTTAATTGTTTTACATTCCTTTTGTGAAGATTTTAATTAGTTGATACGGTTGCAGCATTACGCTCGATAAACCATTTTACCGGAAGGTTTGAACTTTCTACATTACGTCAGATTTTCAGACCTCAAAACCAACATTAACATATTATTATGCCAAGTTAGGTTCAAGTTAGTTTAAAACGAATGTTGTCGTTTTTTTGTAAATATCGAGAATGTGTGTATGTAGTTCCATATTGAATAATGGAGTTTGATGAAGAAATAATTTGCGAGCATTTATTATTTCGATCAAGAAATTGTGATTTACGAATACAAATTGTGGCAATGAAGCCTCTTCATTACGTTTATTTCTTGCGTTGTAACAGTTTCGGGGAAAAAAGTTCGACTGGAAATCCAAAATTTCTAAGAAGCATTACAAAATTACTAATTGGGAATATTTTGGATTTCTTTATAGATATTTTTAACCTTTTCGGTTGGATTACGAATTGGTAAACTTTCTACTCTTCAGTAATTGTTTTTCGAACTTTTTTCTGAAATTGCATCCGTTTTGACACCGATGCAAACGAGGCACGATGGACAAATTGCAGTGAAAGCGGGGTTCCATTTACTCCTATTGCGATTAAAACTTTAAAAGCGAACGGAATATGTTAATAATTGAGAATTTAATAATAGCCGACTATAATATGATAAAAAAAGAACGTTAACAAACTGGAGCTAAAAATAAAAGCAGTGATGATGTTAAAGGCGGTAACAAATTTAATAAAGTTTCAAAGGGAACCTTGACATTGATTCAATAAACCCATAATCCAGTAAAAGATGAAAAGAATTACAATTTCTCCGTAATAAAACTAGTTTTTAAGATGCTGACATTAAACTTAATAAAACCCGTACCAAAAATTTAAATAACGAAGACTCGACTCTTAAATCAGTTTAATAAAAGATAATTCGACCTTTTTAAAAGCTCAAGGGCGAGCCAAATAACCCCCGTAGCAGGTGAGACAAAACCGTAATGAATACGCAACTTTCTCTTTCCAGTCAAAGATGACGGGCTCAGAGTCGAACTCAACACAGGACTTTGAAGAGGCTCTGAGGGAAGCCGAAGCGGAAAAAGCGGCTGCTGACGCCGCCAATGCCGCTGCCAATGGGACTGTCACCGGTACCACTGATACTACCACTGTCGACCCCAGCCAGACAGCGGCGTCCTAAGCTAACAGAGTCCAACAACAACGGTTGTGTTTTAGGATCTTTTAAGAAATAGTAAAGAAAACTTAAAATTGTTTTTTTTTTTTTTTAAAGTTGTTATAAAATAATGACGGAAATCTATTTATTTAATTTTTTTTTAAATTTTTTATTCAGTTAACTTTATATACTAAAAACTAGTTTCATTAAAACTTGTTCTAAAGTATTGTTTTTTTTGTTAAATTTACTTTATACCATTTGAAGACGAATTATATTGTTTTTAGTTGAATTGGATTTGATTTTTTTTTATCTTAAAAACATAATTCAAGAAAGAGTAAATTTATATTAAAACATTATTATTTATTACTGAATTATGAAAAGAATATTATAATTCCTTTTATTTATCCATAAAATAATTATAACGAAAGAATTAATGAATCTTCTCTTAAAAATTTAGTTAAAAAAAAAAACAAAAAAAAAATGTTGAAATTCAAATTGTTGTGTAAAATAAAATAATATCACTGCAGTTCTATAGAGAGGCTCTTAGCTTCATCTGTGATCATATAAATAATTACGAGTTCTATCTGGTTAACAGTGCTTCATTTTTGACATCAGAATTAGTGAAAAATAATTTCCAAGTCTCGTTAGGTATCTCTACAAAAAGTTTTTAATTTCGTGTAGAGGGAGACCGCTAATGAAAGTGTGACTTTTAAGAGTAGTTGCGATTGTTTCTTAAGTGCTATTAATAAAAAAAAAAAAGTTTTTTTCCAAAAAGTAAATTTTTAGTTTATTTTGTAAAGTTTAATTTTTATATATATTCTGCGTTTAATTAGATGAAGAAAAATATACTACCGTACTTGTTCTTCCAAGCAGTTTTTGAATGTGACGTGGTAGGGAGTTAATCAATATCGTAATTTAAAAAAAAAAAGTGTTTTTAGGCGTAAATTTAAATGGATTTTTTTTTTTTTTTTCTTCAAATCTCGGTTATATTTTTAAACTTTTTTACCTTACTGGGAATTTAACACCTATTATTTATGTCTTTCAGAAGTGTTTTGAGATTTCATTCCCGTCTAATGTTAAGTTAGAGTACTTTGTAGAGCAGTTACGTAAACAAAATGATGTTCATCAGAAGGAAATATCCGCTAAGGATTCGACGCTTCGGCGAACGCGTAGCTCCCCTTCTCAAGAAGTTAACAAAAGGAGAATCTCTCATAAACTGTTGAGAAGGGTTGTTGCGTTTCCATGGAAACGTTGAGTACTTTTTATATTCTTCTTGATGGGGTTTATTTGTATTTTACACGGAGTTGCGCTGTTTCATTTATCAAATTCAGTCACTCTACACCATCGTAGTAGATATTATTAAACTGAGTAGGAATTGATGTGAAATTGTAATAAGTGCCGAAGCCACCTCTACTACACATTCATTTGAAGTACTGAACCACCACTTTCTAGAAATAGATTAGTTAGATATGATTTTTCAGGGTAACTTATTTAAAAAAGCGTCATCCCATATCTGTATTCGTTATTTATTTTGTTTATTTTTAATATGGTAGAGGGCCTTATCTTATATAAGTATAAATGTGTTTATAATATAGGTTTAAATCCATATCTATGAAATATCATTAACGCGATAATTATTTTAACCTTTTGCTAGCTTACATTTTATATAAGAAAGGATTTGATATATATATATATATGAAAATATATTCTATTTTTTCTTGGGTACAGTTGAGTTTTGAATCTTATTTCGGGTAGACTCTAATAACATTCCTTGTGTTTAGTAATTCATTACTAAAAACCGAAAGGAATATAGTGTTCTGTTGGCAACTAACTCTCTCGTTCAATTGTATTTGGTTCGAATTAGTATAAAAAAATTAGCTTGATGTGAACGACGAGCGCTTTAGTGTTGAAGTAGATCTTAGTTTTAAGTTTACTTCCATTAAGCGTTCATTTCTCTTTCTGAAGTTATATACATATATATATATTATATATCGATAACGTGAAGCAAATTGAATAGAGAGGGTGCAGTCCATGAATTCTTGTAGTTATTGCAGTTTCTTGTTGTATATAGTGACTTTTAGATCATAGAAAGATATGGTGTCCATGTTTTTCTCAACTATTGTACTTACTGGCTGTATTCCATCTCAGTTTTTTGAAAGAAATAGTCAATAAAAGTGTAATTCGATTTGACTTTATTTTAACCTTTCTCGCGTACATGAATAAGAATCGGGAGCTTTTAATTTTGCGAATGTACGAAATTGCGCGGCTGTCATTAATAATGATGAAGCTTGAAATAAAGGGAGTAAATATGATGTGAAAATTGTAAGGATTTAGCATTATTACAAAACTGGAAACGAAAGTAACTGAACAGAAATTGGTGTAGAGTTTAAGGAAAAGGCTCGCCTAAAAACGTAAAATTTCTAAAAGAAAAATTATTAGCGTATATTCGATTTTACTTTGGAGATTTATTAGGTTTTATTATTGAAATTTTATTACGATCACCAAAGTCTTTATTGATTAATAATTTTTTTTGTAAGCTAACTTTTTTCCTGAACTGTGTCGTACAATAAATTTGTAGTCCACTCTTCAAGATGACTAGTTATAATTCAGGCTTGATTTGGTGCCCGAGGTTAAATCACAGACCAATAATAACGATCCTTTTGTACCCGCCTTTTTATGAATCATAAGTTTGCAGTTAACACAGTCTGTTAATAACTGGAAAGTACACATTTCCAGGTCTCGATCATTTAACTCGTTTAGGGTTAACGTGAAACTATAATGCATGATTTAAATTATAAATACATAATTTATTTTATTTATTCAAATTATTAAGTGCACAATTTAAATTATACCGTTTTGTTATATAGATAAGAAGTTTTACGCGTGTAGTTAATTTACTTTACAGTGCCAGAAATCGGGAAACCAAGAAAACCATTTAAGAATTTTACATCAATATTTATAGTCTGAGAATCTAAGTAATTATTTAAATTTTACATTTCCGAAGGCCACAATATCTGCTACAGGACCTCCAAGCCTTGTAAAATCAATTTATGAACACCAAATCAATTCAGTGACTTTACTGCTGCAACGCGCACAGTGTAGCCATATATATATATATATATATATATATATATATATATATATATATATATATATATATATATATATAGTAGTAGTAATGGAATACAAAATGTTTCGACTGACAATTGATTTTTAAAATAATGATAGGCTATAATTTGCAATTTTAATGATGTTGCCATTGTTTTATTACGTAATTTATAGTATTATTATACTATAAATTTAAGTTATTTCAGTATTACGAATGTTATCACTTTAAATTGATGTTTACTGAGTATGCTTTTTTTCCAAGGGACTTTTGTTGAAAAGTATTGTACGAAGACTACAAAGTCCCTTTGCAGTGAAATTGCAGCTATACGTTGCCCTTGTTTTTCATGCAAAGGGACTTTGTGGCCACCCTATACTACATACGAACCATTTTAATTGTTTCTAAGGCTTGTGGTGGTGGTCCCGGCGCCTGACCTTACCTTCTAGCCTGATTCTAAATCCTTAGAAATTACTGTAATCAGTGCTTAATGTTACTTGTATGATTAATAAAACTACTGCATGCCACCCCATCCAAAAATGTATTCGAGCCTTCTGATTAAAGTTTCACGCTGTCTCCAGAATTTTCCGAGCCCAGAGAAACTTTTGGAACTGACGTACTCGTAATGTCTTTTACTGCAGAGAAAATAGGTTTGGAGTCGATGGCTCCCCATCTGAATCACTATAAACAAATGTAGTGGGTCTACTTTTATTACTGCTTCCACCTTGCAAAGTATGGTACCAAACTTAATTCGGCGTTCATTTAGGACTTCAATTTATGATCCTTTGACTACTATTTAAAATTTTTTAGCATTATCCATTTATAGTATGGGAAAGGCCTCTTTCGCTGCCAAACCTCTTAAAGGCCAGTTAAAAAAAAGTATCTATACTCCAAATGAATAGCTCTAATAATGGAGCAAGTAAAGTGACAAATGGCATCCTCTTGATGATATTCAGAAACACTCCCAGTGAAGTCTATACCTCTATATCAGGGCTTCCCGACCTTGGGGTCGCGAACCAATCTAATAATTCTATTTTCAATTCTCTTCCTATGGCCGTCCGACAAGACATTTATCAATCATGAATGTAGTTGCATATAACAGCTGAAATCCGGGCCCTTCCCGCGCATAATAAACGCTGTGCTTATGAATGTGTGTGTATGTATGTATATATAAACATAACGCGCGCTATCAAGTGGCTCATACCTTTTGCCACAATGTCTGTGCAAAGCGGGATTCACCTCATTAATAGCCACGGTAGTAGTCTCGATATCGTTCGTCCCGAGACCTATCCTCAGAACTGCGGTGCGCACTGTTTCCGATGAAACCAAATTTCGATCGGCTGTCTTCCGTGGCGCAGGCGCAAATCTCCCATTAGTTTAGGTAAGTTTTGGAATTCAGTTTATAAATGCAAAACATTTTCTTTCGCGATTTTAACTTTGGGGGAATTTGTCGAACTTCGCCCAGTGTTGCGGTCGTGAATTGTGTGAATATGGTTTTTGAGGTCACGTATGATGAAGGTTGGGAAGCCCTGCTCTGTATCAAAAGGGGATCATATTGGTGCACCTTTCCTTTTGTAGAGATGCAACTCTCTGTTCACATGGTTTTGCATTCCAGGACTAAGTTTGTTGAAAGTACTGTACAGCAGATTTCTTATGGTAAGTTGCTGAGCAAGTTGTTGTTGTTTAACCGATCAGCCCACCCTGATCGAGCAAGCCGGCGGCATGCAGGTAACTGATCGCCCCTCTCTCCGGAGTGGACCAGAGGTTCAGCACACTAGTGATGTGTTGTATTCTATGTTGTGGTACAGTCTGTCATAATGTGTTCAATTGTTTGTGGTGTCGTGGCACAGGTGGCAGGTGTCGTCTGTGGAGTTGTCTAGTCTGTGTTTATATGTCTGTAAGTTGGGGTGATGTCCACATCGGAATCGTGCTAAGTTAACTCGTTCCGATCTGCTGAGGCTGATCTCTGACCTGTTAATGGGTGGCGCTTCGCACCAGGACTGCATTCGGACCGAGTCGTGTCAGTGCTTTGTGGGTTAGGGGTGTGTGTGTGTGTGCTGTACTGTGTGATGTCTGTGGGGAGTGTTTGGTTATAATGTCTCTGGTGTTACCTTAATGGTGCGAGGTGTCGGTGCATGATTTACATGTAGTGGCAAGGGTGTTGTGGGTTAGTTGTCGCTGCTGCCATGAATTGTGTTCCCCTCATGTCTAAATATTCCCTAACTTTCAGTATTTTTGTTTTTGCGTGCAGGTGTTCTATTGGTGTTGTTTGAGTGCATCCTCTAATGATACGAAGTGCGTTGTTTTGTATTGTCTGTAAGGTGTTTATGTGTGTGTTTGAGATAATGGGTGCCCAGCATGGGCTAGCATAGTCCATAACTGAGCGAAGTTGTTGGTAAGGCATGTGGCATCCCAAATGCTATATAAAATAGGTCCTGAAATGTTGGTATTCTTTGCACAAAGGAAATGATTTTCTGCCAAAGAATCTTCAATGAGGCCTGTAAGACTCTACGCATTAGACCAAAGTCTACCAATATCATAATTAATCGTTTCGCATTCTAACATAAATTCATACGAAATATTTTGTACAGAAATTTTTAATTAATGATTCAGCCTACTTTAAGCATACTTTAATTTTTACTAGCTAGCTTCGGATGTGAAACTTAAAATTTTTATGCTGGATTATTTTGTAAATTTATGGACTGAATGGCAGAAACACTTTTTTTTAAATGTATTTTAATAAAATGATAATCTAAAACATTTAAACGATTTTCTTAAATAATTATAGTTAATTAATAATAATAAGTTAATTATTACATATACACAAACAAACTTTATTTGACTGAACAGGCAGAAATGTTATACACGTGGTCTACATAAGATTAAGTAATAGACTAATACTGTAGTTGTCTGGAGCAGTGATTACATAGGCCAATGAGACTCTATAAATAATTATGGAAATATGTGGTTTTTACATATTATACTAATGTGTAATAGTAGTTAAGATTATTCACAGATGACTATTTTTATCACTAATTATTTATTAGTAATGAAAATTCTTGTTAGGGGGCGCATAAGTAGTGTGTTGCTCAGGGCGCCAAAAACACCGACTAGCTCGCTTGGATTTCACAAAAGTATTGTTTGTTTTTTTCTGTTTAAAGTGCTTCATCAACCCGAAAGTATTAAGTTCTGTGGAATAATGGAGAGGCAAGGTTAGTTGATGTTGTATAGGCTAAAGCACATAACCTATCCTTTTTTCACTTTAGACCCCCAGACTGGTTAAGTACATAGTAAGTACTTAATTGTACTGAAGGTAATTAAACCTAGTTATAGTTTGCGTAACACGTGACTAATTTTAAGTATCCTAAACAGATTTAGAATACTAGTGTAAAGTTAATTAGTATAGGCTAGTTAATTTGGAAAGCCTTCGCCATTTCTCTCTACGACAACAGTAAGTCATAGTTCCAAACAATGAACCCCTATCCTAACGTACAAAAGTAGGCTAATTGCTTAGATCAACTTTATGGAAAAAGGTTAAGAATACTGTACAGGTTACGTGATAAAAGTTGGCCGACGGATTCGTACGCGTACGGCAATTTTGTACGACCCGACGGATTGTACACAACGGAAAAGTGTCGTAACTGCATCTAACCTAATTTAATCTAATTTATTTATTTTATTTTGAAGTTACGACATTTTTTCGTTGTGTATTGTGAAATAAAATATAGAAATTAGTGAAATATATAAATTAAGTGCGGTTCGGTTACATTTTTCCGTTGTGTACAAATCCGTCAGGTCGTACAAAGTTACCATAGGTGTACGAATCTGTCGGCCAACTTTTATCACATTACAGAGTTCAGTATCAGCCAAACTAGTTTACAAATAATGATGACAAGTTTAAAGTGGTTTAACCTCCTTCGTAATAGCAAAGGTCATGTGGCGAAGTGAACCTACAGCTTTACGTGGAATTAGAACCGTGGTTACTCATCATCTAAATTTCTAAAGTCTAAACGCAGAGGATGGTCACTTGGGTGGCCATTATGCAAACATTGGAAAAAAGGAAAATGTTTAATTCGGCATAAATGCTTTTTTAAAACGAATTTACAGGAATTACACACTTTTATAACGAAATGATAAATGAAACTTGTGTTTATTTTTTCTTCGTTTTTCATACTTTTTTCCGTCTCTGGCAGCTGCTAAAAAGACGACTGTCCGGTTTAATACCGGACGTCTGGTCACTCACCGAACTACTCAAAACACCCAACGTCGCTTAATGTTAATTTACCCAGTAGTCTAACTAATTTATATAATAAAGATATCCTATTGTCAATTATATTTTTTTAAGTAGCTAATAGTCCTTTCTTTAATACCTTGAAAGAAAATAGGGATCAAGTAAAGATAAGCACCCCCAGCCTTCTTTAATTAGCCTTATAAGGCTAACTAACGAAAATATCACGACCTAACCTAACCAATCGTTAAGTCAACTGTACGCCCTTGACGATTGGTTAGGTTAGGTCGTGATATTTTCGTTAGTTAGCCTTATAAGGCTAATTAAAGAAGGCTGGGGGTGCTTATCTTTACTTGATCTGAAAATAGTTGCAGCTTTTTTCAAACCATAAAGTACAGTTTCATATCTCAAACCTCAAATTTACCTGATCTTTCTTATCATTTGTCTAATTCGTCTTAATAAGCAAATATAAAGGTAAAAGATGAAGTCAAAACATTACTCACACCTTTATAAAAATCAAAATCAAAATTTGTATTTGCTTTTCCAACACACACACACGTACTATATATATATATATATATATATATATAGGCGGATCTAAGGGGTCCACAACCTCTCCCAAGAGCTGTGTTGCCCCCCTCCTCCCTAGAGTAGAAAATGGCGCCCCTTCGGCAAAAGTGAAAAAGCCTCAGTATCGTCGTAACGAATGACTAATAAATTAAACGAGATGAAAAGAAAATTACTGAGGCAAGACAAATTTTTGGACACCCTGAAATGCCCTCTTTGATGAACCCAACAATTTGAAGTCTGACCTCCACAGACGCAGTCATTGACAGATATGCTATGGTTGACAAAAGGAAGTTACCATTTGTATTGTAAGACTGCATGTGATTATGCCAACCTGAAATTATTGATGTGATATAATGTTGAGTTACTATCTAGTTCATTGTCCTAGTAATCCTAGTAATAAAATTCACAAAGTATCGTAATATAATTTGTAGTTCCATAATAACACATTGCAGTTGCCAAAATAAAATTGTCAAAAAAATCGGTCACGCAGCTTTGCCACGCATTTTATCTTCATTATGGCAATCCCCTTCTACTTCTGGCCTCTCCCCCCTCCCCCAAGACACCTCCCTAGATCCGCCACTACCGACACACACACACACACACACGGATGATTAGAAAGGTAGTAAGTAATGGGTTCGAAGGAAGATGTGATTATTTTCTCTCAAAAGAAGTTAAAAGCGTAATTACTCAGAAAACTTGATTTGTTAATGTCAAGGACGATAGGATACTCGCTTTATTATGTAAATATTAATAATTATAACGTTAGTTATTTATATATTTAACTTTCATATATTTTTATAATTTAATTTTAAAAGTATAGAGTGGTTCCATTGTTACAAAAAGTTTTTAAATTAGGTTACGCTTTTAAATTAGGTTACGCTTCTGAAAGAGTTAATTTAGCAGGTTTTTAGTTATTCCTGTCATTTATGTCAGTTTATATTAACAACTTTAATGTTTATCTGAAAATAGACACTATAATATGACGTTATATTTAAGATTGAAAATGAAAATGTCCTTGAAATTCTACTTTCAACAAAAAGACATTTTGTTTTATTATACAAATTAGGTTTACGCAATGCAAATATCATTATAGTTTTTAAAGTTTTAGTTATTTTAGGAATAGTCGTGAGGCAAGAAAGAACATAAAAGAATGAATAGACGTCATATAAAATCCAACATTACAAACAGAAAGGTTTTTTTATTATTTTAAACAGGCGTTTCTTCGTTCAATTCGGCTGCCTATGACGTCATCGGGGAATATTTTGCGGGTACTTGTAGGTTATCTCCCCCCCACCAATTTTGACAGAATATTTTCGTTAAAACTAACGAAAATATCACGACTTAACTTAACCAATTATCAAGGGCGTACAGTTGATCTATTAGTAAATAGTAAATACTATTCCAGAAACAAACAATGTTATAATTAATAATAGATCAACTGTCCACCCTTGATAACACCGGTCTGCATGAAAATCGATTTCTTTATTTTGAGTTGTGATTCTGAAGCAGTTCGCTGCGCTGAATTAAAAATGCTACCAGTTTTTTTCTATCACCCATAGTTTTAAAGTTATTAGCAAAACAATTTTGGGGCGTTTTGTAATTTTTTACCTTTTTTATCTTTAATTAATTTCGTTTTTTCATATTTTTCGGATAGATAATTCTAACATTACGTCTTTAAAATTTAAATAATGGCTTCTAGAGGATGTACCCATAGTCCAGACATATTTTGTTATATTTGTGGTCGGTATGTTGTAAAACAAAGGACAAATGTAACGACCTTCATTAAGAGAGCTTATCATGCTTATTTTGGAATTAAATTAGGAGATCAAGACAAAAGTTGGGCTCCACACAAGGTTTGTCTTACGTGTGTTGCGGCACTAAGGAATTGGAGCAAAGGTAAAAAGAAAAGTTTGCCATTTGGGATCCCTATGGTATGGCGCGAGCCTAGAAACCATACCGACGACTGCTACTTCTGTTCTTGCAATGTTAAAGGTTATAATGCAAAGAATAAAGAGAGCCTTCAATACCCAAGTCTTCCATCTGCAATAAGGCCGGTACCCCATGGTCCAGAAGTTCCTATTCCCCGCCCACCCGAGAGTCTGGATCAATACAATTCAGATTCAGCTCCAAATCCAGACAATGATGATGTTTATGAACAGCCAACAGCTGACCGAGATCCTAAACCATTAACCCAAGCCGAACTAAATGACTTAGTCAGGGATTTGAATCTGCCTAAGGACTCTGCAGAACTTTTGGGGTCTAGACTGCAGGAGAACAATTTATTGGCATCCGACACATACCTTCGTAGTCGTAAGTCTTTGGAATAAGTCCTGAAATGTTTGCAAGTAAAGAAGGTAAATATATTTTGTTTCTTTCAGTTATTTTTTTATTCTTTCATAAACAAGAAATATGCTTGTCCAAGAGCTAGGAGCTATTTAATTCTGCTTTAATTAGGTTTTACTCTATCACCTAAAGATTTCGTGCTACAAGGGGTGTTGTAATACCTCATCTGTCCCCAAATGTTAACCACCCATTGATGGGAGGGGAGAGAGTATTTTGCTGGGAACAGGACCAACTAGTTTGTAAAAATCGATCGACAAGTTTTCAAATGTGTACTGGTGTAATTGGTTAGGTTAAGTCGTGATATTTTCGTTAGCTTTAACGAAAATATTCTGTCAAAATTGGGGGGGGGGGGGGGGGGGGGGGGGATAAACCTACAAGTACCATTTTGTGATTTAGCTATTTCCATTTGTCACACGAAAGGTACATAAAGTATTTATTTATTTATTTATGTTTAGTTTAAATTATTAGATTGGTAGTGAAACATTTAATTTTTATTAAAAAAATCTACGGTGGATTTCTTCATCATTTGGAACAAGAAATTTTTTGGGTTTTTAACTGGTAATGAAACGATTTGGTGTGATTTACACTTTAATTACTACATCACTCTTAATATACAACCTTTCAAATGTTCCGTGCGTGCGATGATTCCTCATTTCACGAAGGTCAAGTTTGTTGCCCCTTCTCTCGAGTTGGCCTGGTGAAGTAGAGAGTTGGTTTCTTGTACTCTCCACCTCACATAGCCAGGTACGCCCAGGTACAGTTGCAGTAGTATATTTTACAGTGATGTAGGACCCGAGACCTTTCTTCTGGTCTCGGTCTCGGCCATCACTGCTGAATATGTTGATGTTCCTCAAGTACAACGAACACTTATCTCGTTTTAAGTTGGTAGTTAACTGCTGAAAAATGTCACAAACTATGAATTTGTGAATAAATTGAGTAAATTTTGCAACTGTCACTTGATAACTCCTTTAGAATCTTTCTTCCTGAATGTGAAATACGGAGCTTAGGAATTAGGCATTACACAATGCGGATCATCTGAAGATCCGTCACCCCAGCCGTTTTTAGTTAGCTTTATAAGTCTAACTAACGAAAATATCACGACCAAACCTAACCATTCGTTTGGTCAACTGTACGCCCTTGACGATTGGTTAGGTTAGGTCGTGATACTTTCGTTAGTTAGACTTATAAAGCTAACTTAAAAAGACTGGGGTGACGGATCTTCAGGTGATCCCACAATACTGAATACATGCAAAAATTGCGTGTGGTCTCTGTTTCGAGAGCAGTTTCGAGACCTTTTTTTTAGTCTCGGTCATGGTGGTCTCGACTACATCACTGATATTTTGATTAATTAATTGGTAAAAATACATAAAGATGTAATCGTCATATTTGTCAAAAAAAATTTCTAACGATTTTTTATGTGAGAAATACTGTAGTGATGTTCTTTTTTGCCCCAAAAATAGCTAAATGTAATCTAACCTAACCTAACCTAACCAATATTTTAATAACTATTTTTTCCATGAATATTTCACACACATGTATTAAAGTGGATAAAAGTATACGGACCTGAAAATTGCGTCTTTATGTATATGTTACTGTATATGTTACAGTCAATGTCTAAAATCAGGCAATTTGTAAATTGACTGAAATTTTAGGCAATGTGTCAAATTGATGATACACACAAAACCTAACCTAATGAATTTTTAGGCAGCATATTTGGAAACACCAGTTGGAATGCATATGCAGCATTACCAGAAAGGTTAGGTTTTTTGCGTATCATCAATTTGACACATTGCCTAAAATTTTAGTCAATTTACGTATTGCCTGATTTTAGACTTTGACTGTAACATATATAAGCCAATTATTTTATTGGCCCTCTTGAAACACTCGTTTGATTTTTTTTTTTTTTTTAAACGTATCTTCTAAATTTTGTTTTTTGAGTTTTGTACTGCAAAAGAAAAATGAAAATTTTCTATTTCAAATATTCAGATTTAATATTTACAGTATAGCCTAATTATTCCCATTTTATCATTTTCTTCTAGAAAATAAAGAATGATAAAATAGTTACGGGCTAACTTTTAAAAAATAAATATATTTTGCTATTTCAAATAAATTGGGTTGTAATTTGAATTGATGGATTCTTGGCTTTCGCCCTACGTAATAAGAATAATTTACTTTATCTCTCACATGTATTAACTTTCATACAAGAAGACTAATTTATATTTAGTAAATTGAATTAAATATAATTAATTTATATTGTGAAAAGTTTTTTTTGGAAAGTTGTATTGAAAAGTTGCAGTGAAACAATTTAGGAAAATTAAATGTTGTACAGTACTTCGGAGCAGTGTTTCTGAACCAGTGGGTTGCTAGCCTCTCGTGGGCTGCTGAAAAAAAGAATCTTACATTATGCTAACCCAGACTAGAGAATCTGATTGAATTTTCCGACACACTCAAGCCTGACGCCGCGTCGGGTTTGAGAGTTTTAATTTACATTATTTGAACTCGGCATGTAGGACGAAAGTTTAGACTGAAAATAAAGCGAAAATTTTCTTTCAAAAGCACGAAAGCGTGAGACTCAGACTGAAATATTATGCTCGATAATTTTTCATACTGCACGAGACACTCATAATTTGGAAAACGAGAATTTTGTAGAGACTGAAAGTCTGAATACCAACTCTAAATATAAGTATGAAAATTTGTTATAAGTAAATAAATAATTCTCTCTATTACTGGTTCTCGTATGAAAACGGAAGTCTTTGGACGACAACAAAAATTGCGTAATTAATTAGTTAATAATTAGTTAATTAGTTTGGTGATAATCTATTCATAGTAATAATTAAATAATTTGTATTTATAGTATTCAAAAGAAAGTCATCCATTCACTACCCGAGCATCAGTTTTTCATACAAGGAAGATATGTATATAGGTCACTGTGACATCCGGGTTATATAGCGTTTGTGCCAAAATGTTCTATGTTAAATGAAAGGTTAGTTGAACTCGGGGTAGATTTATATCGTATTAGAGCCTAAAAGAATTAACGCAATCGAACTGTAAATTTTAACACGAGTAAAATCATCGAAACGACATCAAAACGAACATATTTAGGAGCATAAGTCAAATTTTGGCCGCAAACGTTGTTATCGTACCGTGACATCTCACTTCAGAATAGTTTACCTTTTGTAAGGTAGTTAAAGTTATTAAGCCCCTTACAAATGCATACAAATTTTACGTACACGAATAACTTAAAATGGAACGGATCACCTGAGGATCAGGGCCCCCATGTATTCTTGTTTTTTGCTTTACAGTACCAAATATAATAATAAATTAAATTGAATGCCCGGTTAGGTCAACTGTACACCCTTGACGATTGGTTAGGTTAAGTCGTGATATTTTCGTTAGTTTTAACGAAGATATAATTTGGTAATTGAGGCTGGGGACCCTGATCTGCGGGTCCGGACAAAAGCCCCATGGACAAATTGCTGGGTAGGGCAAGTCGGGTGTCACATCTAATCTGAAAAGATCAGAGGATATTTAGGTGAAATAACCAATATTAACCTGTTATGTTAATTGAGTGCCCAGTTAGGTCAACTGAATGCCCGGTTAGGTTAACTGAATGCCCGGTTAGGTCAACTGTACGCCCTTGATGATTGGTTAGGTTAAGTTGTGATATTTTCGTTAGTTTAAAGAAAAATGACGAGAGCCAAAATACATAAACTATAAACATAAACTAAACTATAAACATAAACTGTAAATAATAAAGAATAAAAAGATTAAAAATATTATTATTATTTTTCCTAGGGGGCTTTTGTCCTACACTCCTTCAGGTGATCCAATAGAACTAGAAAGCCGCCTATGATATCGGCTTTTACCGAGAACAGTGTTATACACATTATAATTTTTAAGTAAACACATACATAGTAGGCCTCCAAAATAGGAAATATAAAAAAAAAACGGGTCTTTCCTGTTTCATTAACTGTTTCCGATTTTGGATCTTTTCCGTTTGACTGCCGCCATTGGAACATAAGAGGTGAGTGCCCCCAGCCTTCTTTACTGAAAACAACGTGATATGTACAGTTTTTCACGCTGATTTCAAAATTATAAACCATTTCATCGAGAAATACTTAGGTTAGGTTAGGTTAAGTTAGGCTTACTAGCATTTGATGTTTTCTAGGACACTGTTTTTCTTTCGGTATTAAGTTATATTCTTGTAAAAAATCTACTGCATTTTCTTCTGTCTCAGTCTTCCTATATAATTCTATAAAATTAAATTTGTCAGTCATTGGAAAGTAAAAAGATGTTGAACTATAGTCTATGCTTGCAGCGGAAGAACAAAATAGATGCGCAACGCCACCGTTTAAAAAATAGCCTAGCCTATGCTTGCAGTGATAGTCTATGCTTGCAGCGGAAGAACAAAATAGATGCGCAACGCCGGGTTGGGTACGATTCGATGTGGCCGACTCGATGCGACCCAACTCGATGTGGCCGACTGGATGTCAGGACAACTCGATGTCAAGCCAAGTCGATGCCAAACAGTGTTGTAGTCGAGTCTGAAGCCAAGACCGAGGCCGAGTTCAATAATTACCTTACCTACCTAACCTAACCTACCTAACCTTACCTAACCTAACCTTACCTTACCTACCTAACCTTACCTACCTAACCTTACCTACCCTACCCTACCTTACCTTACCTAACCTACCTACCCTACCTAACCTTACTTAACCTACCTACCTAACCTTACCTACCTAACCTTACCTACCCTACCTTACCTACCCTACCTTACCTTACCTAACCTTACCTACCCTACCTTACCTACCTACCCTACCTAACCTTACTTAACCTACCTACCCAACCTAACCTACCTACCTAACCTTACCTTACCTACCTAACCTTACCTAACCTAACCTACCTACCTAACCTTACCTTACCTACCTAACCTAACCTACCCTACCTTACCTAACCTACCTACCCTACCTAACCTTACTTAACCTACCTACCCTACCTAACCTAACCTAACCTACCTACCTTACCTACCTAACCTTACCTACCCTACCTTACCTAACCTTACCTACCCTACCTAACCTTACTTAACCTACCTACCCTACCTAACCTAACCTACCCTACCTAACCTAACCTTACCTTACCTACCTAACCTACCTACCTACCTTACCTACCTAACCTTACCTAACCTACCCTACCTTACCTAACCTACCTACCCTACCTAACCTTACTTAACCTACCTACCCAACCTAACCTACCTACCTAACCTTACCTTACCTACCTAACCTACCTTACCTTACCTAACCTACCTACCCTACCTAACCTTACTTAACCTACCTTACCTAACCTACCTACCCTACCTAACCTTACTTAACCTACCTACCCTACCTTACCTAACCTTCCCTACCTTACTTAACCTTCCCTACCTTACTTAACCTTACCTACCTACCTAACCTTACCTACCCTACCTAACCTTACCTACCCTACCTTACCTAACCTTACCTACCCTACCTAACCTTACCTACCCTACCTAACCTTACCTACCCTACCTTACCTAACCTTACCTACCCTACCTTACCTAACCTTACCTACCCTACCTTACCTACCTTACCTAGCCTTAATTATTTTTTATGCTTTACTTTTTCTTCTTAAAATACCCTTAAAAGATAATAAAGCACAATATGCTTCGACTTGGCCTGGCATCGACTTGGCTTGACATCGAGTTGTCCTGACATCGAGTCGGCCACGTCGAATTGTCCCACCCCGGCAACGCCACCGTTTAAAAAATAGCCTAGCCTACGCTTGCAGTGATTACACCGTTCTAGTACTTTTTGTAGTATTCTATAATTTACTTTCATTTCGAAAAAACTTATTTTTAGAATGAGCGTATTATTTTAAAATTTCTATAGCCTACGCCCTTTCAAACATTTGCTAGTTTCTGCACATTATAACTTTTTGGTTATATATTTCTCGATGAAATGGTTCATAATTTTGAAATCAGCGTGAAAAACTGTACATATGACGTTGTTTTCATAAAAATCGGAAACAGTTAATGAAACAGGAAAGATAAAAAAAAAACTATAACGCATAAATCTGCATTTTAGGTGAAAAAAAATAGTTTTTGCTCACTTAATGTATGTATTTCTTGTGAAATTAAAATTAATTTACAAGTTCGACCATGTACAGCGTGTCCCAAAGAAATGTATACCCACTTTGTTCGATAATACCAGCTATGAGGATAATAAATATATTACTTTTTATATGTTTTTTAATAAAGAATTTTCTCCTGAATCTAAATATGTAATTATTTTTATTAAAAATTGAAAAACAAAAACGTTACAGATGTTTAAATTATAATTATTATTTTCGAGACTTCATGTGCGATATTTTCTAATATTTTTGCACGTATACGAGATAAGTTGAAACCGACGGCACTGTGCAAAACTTACAAAACAACGTTCTGGAAAACGTCGAACATCTTGGATAAAGTGTCATTTAACCATGGAATTTGTAAATTTTTTGAATTAACTAATAATTACAACATTTATGCTTCAATATCAACACTAAACATAAGTATCTCAAAACAGTCGGTTAAAATATTAGAAAATATCGCACATGAAGTCTCGAAAATAATAATTATATATTTAAACATCTGTAACTTTTTGTTCTTCAATTTTTAATAAAAATAATTACATATTTAGATTCAGGAGAAAATTCTTTATTAAAAAACATATAAAAAGTAATATATTTTTTATCCTCATAGCTGGTATTATCGAACAAAGTGGGTATACATTTCTTTGGACACGCTGTATATGTTACAATCAAAGTGTGTAACCAGTCATTTCTTATAATGGCTGAAACTTTTAGTCATTTCGCGAAATGACTAAAATCTTCAGCCATTACCCGAAATGGCTGAAATTCCATCTTGGTCATTTCATGAAATGGCTAAAATGACTTTTGTCATGAATTCATAGAAATAACAAACATCACAATAAAATTGGAAACCTTTATTTAACTAACTAAATCTGCTAAAACATACATACATCCACAGGTCTGTTCAAATAAGTGAGAAACACTCTTCAAATACACATTTGAACATTTGAACACATTTGAATTTTCAATATAGAGGTTTTCAAATACTAACCGGGTCTTCAATGTTATTCCGATGTCCGCCATTGAAGGCCCAGTTAGGTCAACTGTATGCCCTTGACAATTAGTTAGGTTAAGTCGTGTTATTTTCGTTAAAACTAACGAAAATAACACAACTTAACCTAACCAATTGTCAAGGTCATACAGTTGACCTAACTGGGCAAATGATCTTGTACGAAATAACCAAGGTGGAATTTCAGCCATTTCGCGTAATGGCTGAAAATTTTAGTCATTTCGCGAAATGACCAAGTGAAACAGCCATTTCGCGAAATGACTAAAAGTTT
>JAJOZX010000545.1:1142500-1245000 GCA_023014485.1 Bathynomus jamesi | reverse complement strand
CGCTAGTTCATTTGTGTAACATTTTCACAATATGTATTTTATGTATTGACTACTTGTCGGAGAAAAAAAAAAAATTTTATTTCCTAAAAATCTTTTTACCTCGACATTTCTAAAACTGGCTACTTCCTCATTTACAAAACTTTAGCGAAGCTTGATGGAAAAGATCTGCCATTTTCAGTTTGTTGTACGATATTCGCTGTGTTATGAAACCAGTCGTAGACCTCGGAGAATTTATGTTTGAAGGTTCAATATGAACCCCCCACAAAAAAAAACTTCGATTATAGATATGTCAGTCGGTATGTTAAGATTTATGTATTTATTTCAACGCGTTTATTTTCATAGAAAAAAGGTAAATTCTCCGTGAGAAAAGTTAAATGTTGTGAGAGGCCTTACAAAATACATAAAACTTGCGTTTTTCGTAATATAAATTCTGTAATTTTAGTACTGTACATATTATTTAGATTAAAATTAGTTAACTTCAATTAGTTCTGTAGACCAAAATGCAGCATCTTTGCCGCGAATTATACGATAAGTCAAAATTTTTAGGCGTCTTTTTAGAGCGTCCTCGCTTGGTTCCACCGATTTGCGCTGCTATGAACGAACGAGTAACTGTGGATATACAAAGAATGGAAAGCTTAATAAAGGCGGTACTATTAAACATTGTTTATACTGTAATTACTGAATTAAATTAAACTTGAAATTGCTTCAATCTCTTCTTTACAATAACAATGGCTAATGAAAGGACAAAATTCAATTAGAGTCGTTTTTATACGGGAACCTTTCATTCGTTGAGATCGTCGTAAAAGAAACCAACGTAGCCAATGAATTAAAAATCGATTTCGAACCCCCACCCCACCCTATGCACCCAACCCACCTTTCATTTCCTCTCCCTCCATCCATAGCCCAGGCCCCCTGCCCCCCTTTCCCCTCTCACGCCTATCCCCACGCCCCCGGCCATGTTTTACCTTTCAACCCTCTCTTCCTCCCTCGCAAGGTCAATTGAAATGGGGCACGAATTTCGCAGGTCACTTTCAAAGTAGGAAAACACGATCGTTATTAAGCTTTTGCACGAAAATATTTGTGACTTTTTGTCAGTAAATTATCGCCGAGAGATTTCGATTTTAAGATTGTATTTCGTTGTTATAGATTGTATTTCGTTGTTATATTAGTGAAAAATATTTAAACTTGCGTATAATACACGAAATTAAGTATACCTACCAATTATATATATATATATATATACCGTATATATATATATATATATACCGTATATATAATATATATATATATATATATATTATATATATATAGAGAGAGAGAGAGAGAGGAAATTATTTTTATGTAACATTGATTGCACAGAGATAATTTCATTCGTTTATAAATGAATGGATTTAATACCAAGCCTATAAAGGCTGTGGAGAGTCATAAGTGTTCAGTGGACCACTCCCAGTTCTTTCATTCAGTTTGTTTTGAACCTCGGTGAGGGCAAGGTCGTTTCTCCTCCCATAATTATCCCCAACCAATCAGAACTAAGTTTTTTCATGACGTCATTGACTTTTGATGTCACCAAATATCAATGAATTTATTCCCAGACAAAAGTAACGTTAGGTGATTTGTCGTTTTTTAATAGTTTTTTGATGGAAGAAACGATAGATGCGCGTTGCTGTTATTTTTCATACTCTCGCTTCCCGCTGATGCAGCCAAATGAAGAACAAATTGAAGTAAACAGAAAAATATGAAAAAATACTAAACAAAATTACGCCTTTAAAACATGATTTCCATTCTCGTCTCATATTCTAAATATTATTATTATTACCATTATTATTATTAAAATAAACAACAATTGGATTCTTATTTCCAGGAAGAGCTAAAAAGATGCTGGAAATACGAGACGATACTAGTGCGTATAGAGTTCGTTCTTTGAGGAACCCTTAAAATTGTAACAAAAGAAACCGTTAGAGGGAAGAGATCTGTAGGATAAATTCTCACGTAGGAAGGCAACTCTTTGGTGGTAGCTTTCAACGTTCAAGGTACGTGAAGTAAGTGTCATTCGTTAGAGATCCTATTCGTTCCCTATTCGGAATAACAACAGATTAACGTTACAAACAATTTTAGAGAATATATACTGTACATATATTGTCTAAAACAAATCTAAGGAAATCAATACCCACGTTACAATTACTTATATATACAGTATGTGTGTATATATATATATATATGTATATATATATATATTAAATACGAGATACACCGAGAAAAATTATACCAATGACAAAAATGGGGAGGAAACCATGCTTCAACTGTAAATCATTTTTAGACTTGTATCTAACCACAAGTTTGGAAAAGTACTCCTAATTGCAGGTATTACACCAACATTGCATTACATATCGATTTAGGCTTTGTGCAGCGGGTAATCTTTCATACACTTTTTAGAAGAAATGAAAAATGGCATAAGAGGACAGCTTAGTGAGTAAATTAAAAGGGATGAAACACAGTACAGGAAAAATATGTGATGTAATTAGTTTAATTACAGTAAATGAAAGTTGTTTACTCGTACGTGTATTTCTCTCATACTTTAAATGTAAACGAGTTAATAGGCGATGTAATCTTTTTTAGGTGATGTTATTAAAATCAAATTACGTCATGAGTACTTAATTAATACCACTTTGCATTCAAAACCTCACACAAATTACTCCTTTTCATCCGAATTTTGCGTTCACCTTTTGGCATTTAAAATACTGGAATTTAATGTTTAGAAATGTTTAAACATAAAATTAACTTGTTTCTACGCGTTACAAGCTTTTCGCTTCAAAATAAAGTCCGATTTTCGACCAAAAAACATGTCCCCGGACTTTGAAATATGAAACAAGTGTTTTGCAAAGTCCAAAATCTAATAATATTTTTGGATATTCGTTTCGTGACTATTTTTATTTAATTAATTTGAAAAAATAAGTTGTTTTTTATGTTTAAAATAATAATAAACTGTTGCTTTTGATTTTAAATTAAAAACAAAAATTTTTTAAATCCATTTATTCTCGTAGTGTTTACATTTTATTAAAATATTTATGTAATTCTATCGATATTGTAATTAATTTTAAAATTATTTAAGACCCCGTTAAATAAATGAGTAAAAAAAAAACTACTTATTTAATTTAAAATAAATTAGATACTCCTTACGCCACGTTCTTTATTAACTTCGTTTATGATATGTGTTTTGCTATCAATGTAGCTATAAAGATTTTATGAGAAAAAAACGGGACGAAGGGCTAGTTTTCTAACATCTTTACTGTGTACCATTTAATATTTGTGTTCTCTCTCTCTCTCTCTCTCTCTCCGTGAATTATGAACAACCAATTAGTATATCACTTGCCGCATAAACACCTTTCACGGCGGGATACCCAAGTTGAATACTCGCGACATTCAAAGAATTAGCAGACGCATACACTTGACAAACATCCAAAAACAGAAAACACGCTCACTACTTGCCCGCCTTGTTAATATGTCTAAGAATAGAGTAGATAAGTGTACAAAAACTTTAAAAAATGCATGACATGGATTAAGTGCCGTGGAGTTGAGTTTCTACCGTCACGATTTCATTTTTTCTCTCTTGGGTGGCTGGATGCACGTGACGGGTGAGGGCTTGGTGTAAAAAATCTGATTTCTATTATTAATTCTTGTTTCTACCCCTTTCCTGTAGAAGCATTTGGTATTTTTTTCAACCTTTTTCCATACCCGCCTCTGACGGAGAGGGAGCGAAGGGTGGGGAGAGAGCATTATGCTTTTTTATCCATTTTTTCTACTACTGCTAGAATAGGTTAAAAATGAGCCAGTTTAATAACAGCAACTTCCCCGAGTGGACTGGAAGGGCTTTGAGGCTCTCTCTCTCTCTCTCTCTCTCTCTCTCTCTCTCTCTCTCTCTCTCTCTCTCTCTCTCTCTCAGGAATAAGTTTTGCGAGCTACAGCGTTCTTAGCATCAGAATACCAGGATATCGTTGTTATCACCGAGTCCTGGATTCATATTGATCGTAGGAACTACGTTGGGGAGTTCGAGATTCCCGGGTATAGAAGTTTCACAAGGACCGCACCCGTGGGAGGAGAGAGGGGTACTAATATACGTCAGGGACACGTTGAGTCCGGTTGACTGCCAGTTCCGATCGGAACGGGAGCTGCTTGGCGTCGATCTGAACGTGGGAGGGATGAACTATAGGTTAATTTTGGTGTACAGACCTCCGCATCTCCTCCTCGAGGAGCATACAACTCTGTACACCGAACTCCGTAGCCTGCTAGGTGACAGGGTGTGTATAGTTTTAGGGGATTTCAACTGCCGCGGCATAAACTGAATTCTTACAAGCTGCTTGGGGACTCCCAACATGGTTTTAGACGGCATAGGTCGTGTCTCATCAACCTGCTCGAGTTTTTCCACGTCATGTGGAGTGAGTATGATAAGAGTAGGGCGATTGATATACTTTATCTCGACTTTCAGAAAGCCTTTGATAAGGTACCTCACCGCCGGCTAATGGCCAAAGTCCGCGCACTGGGTATCGATGGGGAAGTAGGTAGCTGGATTGGAAACTGGCTGAAGAATAGGCGGCAGAGGGTTGTAATTAGAGGGGCTAGCTCGGGTTGGGCCTCGGTCACTAGCGGGGTTCTTCAGGGTTCCGTTTTGGGGCCACTGTTGTTTATCATTTACATAAATGATATCGACGCTGGCATCGTCAGTTGGATCGCCAAATTCGCTGATTACACCAAGCTTGGGGCCAATGTTGGGACGCCCGAAGTGATCGAGCAACTGCGTGCGGACCTACGTAGGATAGGAGAGTGGTCCGAAAAATGGCAAATGCCGTTTAACGTTGGTAAATGCAAGGTGATGCACATTGGCTACGCCAATCCCAAGTCGGACTACTCGATGTTGGGAAGTAATATCGAGAGGCCACTGATTTGGAAAAGGACTTGGATGTGCTAATTAGCAGCTACCTTAAGTTTACCAGACAGTGCGTAGAGGTGGAAAAGAAAACCCAGAAGCTGTTGGGTTATATAAGGAGGCAATTTCGATTTCGAAACAAGGAAATTGTGCTCTCTCTCTCTGTACAATTCCCTGGTTCGGCCGCACCTGGAGTATGCTGTGCAGTTCTGGTCGCCCACCCTCAGGAAAGATATTGAGAGGCTGGAGCGAGTCCAGGCGAGGGCCACAAAGTTAATCCCTTTCGTTACGCATATGGACTATAATCGACGTTTACGTGCCCTGAATTTGTTTTTGCTGGAAACTCGGAGGCTACGCGGTCAACTCATCGAGGTTTTCAAGCTTTTACACGGGTTCAACGATGTTTATTTTAGAAGCATGTTTAGTTTAAATGATAACTCAACTCGCAACAATGGTTGGAAGTTGGATTTGAAACGGTTTAGCACTAGTGTGTGTGGGAATTACTTTACCTATAAAATCTATGACACGTGGAACAGGCTACCTTCAGAAGTTGTGAACAGTTCCTCTGTGGATCAGTTCAAGAAAAGGTTAGACCGAATCTTGCACACTATTTGAGGGTGTAGGAATTTTTCCCTGGCACCCGTTGCCATTAGTACCTCCTCGGTATGGGCCGCAAGGCCTTTTGAGGTACTTCTTTTCCAGGGTCTCTCTCTCTCTCTCTCTCTCTCTCTCTCTCTCTCTCTCTCTCTCTCTAAAACAAAAGAATTTAGATTGAAATTTTTGTGTATGATAAATGCTTAAATAATTGGCGTGAGCCAAAGCGGCAAGATATGAATACGAATGGCTCCATAAGGAAAAATAAAGGTTTCTCGCTTTGCATAATTTTTTATTACCTTTGTCTGTCTGTCTGTCTGTCTGTCTGTCTGTCTTGTCTCTCTATTTGGTCTCTCTATTTGTTTATCTGTGTGTTGCCTTTTCCTCGCCTTTTTATGCTTTATTTTTGTAGTTTTTGTTCGATGTGTTGTTCACATACCAATAATAATTTCTCTACTATTGTCTCGCGTTTAGTCCCAAGCTATTTTGTGTGTGTGTGTGTATATATATATATATATATATAATGAAAATGAAAACGTTTATTGGCAGACTATAGTCCATATGACAAATATTATTAATACAATGACAGTTCACATACTAAGGATAGAAATACACTGTGTTCGCACTTATTAAGCAGATTACATTTTCTCCAATGTTTTCAAAAGTTTTTCCCCGATTTCAATGAAATTTGTAGCAAATAATCACTATATATAGCAGCATTGATGGTATTCATTTCGCTAAAATATTTTGATAATTAAATAATTATCTCATTTTATTGAAAAATATGTAAAATATTGTTCCGAATTATTAAGCAAGTATTCTATTTACGGATCTAAATGGTGAAAATGGGTAAGAAGAAGGATTTAACATTAACTGAGAAAAGAAAAATAGTCAAGTTACTCGCTGAAAATATAAAATCTATTGAAATTGCGAAGCAGTTTGGCAGAGCTTATCGAACTGTAAACAAATTTGTAGCGGAGGGTACGAAACTGAGGCAGCGAAGTGATAAAGGAGCTATAAGAAAAGTGACAAGGCGGCAGATATCTGTAATCAAGCGCAAATTGCAAAGCATCCATTGTCCTCGAGTAAAGAGGTTTTTGAGCAGGCTGGCATACATAATGTACCAAGAACATCTCGATGTGGAATCCTCCAAACAATTGGCAAGACGTGTAAACCTACGATTCAGTCACCATTAACACCCAGGTACAAGAAGCAGCGTGTTGAATGGGCGCGTCAGTACGTGAAAACAGATTTTAATGCTGTATTGTTCACCGATGAATGAAAAGCAACCCTTGAGGGACTTGATGTTTGGTCAAGAAGATGGATTGCTGAGAGCCAATTTCTACTATCGAGATTAAGACGCCAACAAGATGGAGGTAGTGTCATGTTTTGGGCAGGATTGATAAGCAATGAAGTAGCTGTCCCATACAGAGTGCCTGATGGTGTAAAAATGAATGCCCAGTCTTACACAAACTTTCTAAAAGAAAACCTCATTCCATGGTAGAGATCGACCCTTAGCAATCCATCTTCTTGACCAACCATCAGATCCCTCAAGGGTTGCTCTTCATTCATCGATGAACAATACAGTATTAAAATCTGTTTTCACGTACTGACGCGCCCATTCAACACGCTGCTTCTTGTACCTGGGTGTTAATGGTGACTGAATCGTAGGTTTACACATCTTGCCAATTGTTTGGAGGATTCCACATCGAGATGTTCTTGGTACATTATGTATGCCAGCCTGCTCAAAAACCTCTTTACTTTAGGACAATGGATGCTTTGCAGTTTGCGCTTGATTACAGATATCTGCCGCCTTGTCACTTTTCTTATAGCTCCTTTATCACTTCGCTGCCTCAGTTTGGTACCCTCCGCTACAAACCTGTTTACAGTTCGATAAGCTCTGCCAAACTGCTTCGCAATTTCAATAGATTTTATATTTTCAGCGAGTAACTTGACTATTTTTCTTTTCTCAGTTAATGTTAAATCCTTCTTCTTACCCATTTTCACCATTTAGATCCGTAAATAGAATACTTGCTTAATAATTCGGAACACAATATTTTACATATTTTTCAATAAAATGAGATAATTATTTTAATTATCAAAATATTTTATCGAAATTAATACCATCAATGCTGGTATATATAGTGATTATTTGCTACAAATTTCATTGAAATCGGGGAAAAACTTTTGAAAACATTGGAGAAAATGTAATCTGCTTAATAAGTGCGAACGCGGTGTATATACACAATTGATTAGAAATAATACTGCACTGTCGAAGTTAAGTGGAGCTACAGACAGACGTTTTCGTACCAAGAAGTCCATAGCTTAGAGGATAAATGGCAGGACTCATGGATAGCTTGGATGATCGGGTTGGTTGATTTTTTAATTCTTTGCATTAGACCGTGTTGAGCACGTCTTGTTACCTCCGGGAAGCTCGGGACAGTGCGGGTAGCAGACGTTTGCGAAGCTGAGCATCTCGGGGGTAATTTATGTAAGAATCTAAAAGACCTGTTGTGCAGCAAATTTAGGGTTCTGCCGGAACCTTTTTTATAATTCACCCAGAGTTGGTGTCCGTATATATTACTGCAGAAAGTACGAAAGAGTGTGTCTTTAGCTTCACTTGTACAGAATCGAAAGTTCCTTATATGGTCATATTCGCTTAGCACACAGGCTTCGAGATTGTTTTCTTATATCCGAGTCATCACTCAAGGAGCTGGTAATAGTTTGACCCAAATATTTAAACTCTTGTACTTCCTCAATTACTTCACCATTCATTTTAAACCTTGTATCAGCTGGCTGATTACAGCTTTTAGGATGAAATTGCATAACCTTAGTTTTTGTAACATTAAAAAGAATATCATGTTTCTGCGAATACATTTCGCAGACGTTTAGTAGCCGATCCAGACCTTTAACAGAGGGACTTATTAACACCATATCATCGGCATAAACTAAGTTATTTATCCTCGTGTTATCTATACAACATCCCACTGTTGCCTCATTAAGTGAAGCAATTAATCCGTCAATATACACATTAAACAGCATAGGGGGAGAGCAAGGAGCCTTGTCTCACCCCGCAGGAGGAGCCAAAACACTCGGATAGTATATTGCCCCACCTAACAGTGAAAGATCGGTGGGAATACCAAAATTTCAATAAATTTAATATGTACATGGGAACCTTCCTGTCTTCTAGTTTTGCGAATAAAATATTGTGGTTCACCCTATCATATGCCTTACTTATATCAAGGAAACAGCTATAAATAGTTGAATTACTGTCAATGTATTTAGATATTGTTTCTTTAAGTACATAGATACACAGGT
Organism: Bathynomus jamesi; assembly: GCA_023014485.1. Classification (NCBI taxonomy): domain Eukaryota; kingdom Metazoa; phylum Arthropoda; class Malacostraca; order Isopoda; family Cirolanidae; genus Bathynomus; species Bathynomus jamesi. The sequence continues at coordinate 1,236,167 of JAJOZX010000545.1, read as the reverse complement.
CAGTTGAGTGGGACCTTTTAAAGCCAAACTGATTAGATGTCCATAGGAAATCATTTAATCGGAGTAACAAGAGTTTTTCTAGTAGTTTCGAGAAGCAGGAAGCGACGGCAATAGGCCTGTAATTATTGCTGGACAGAATGTCTCCGTACTTATTTTTGACCAGGGTCAAGATATATACCCTCATGAACTCTGCAGGGATATAGCTATGAGCAAGCATGGCTGATAGGAGCAATGATATATACAGACATACTACGTCATTTGCATATTTTAAGTGCTCATCCGATAAGTCATCTACCCCTGACGCAGAACCAGTCTTTAACTCTTTAATTAACCTCTTTACTTCAGAAAATGATATCAAAGTATTTTCCCTTGTCCCTCCCACAATCGTTTCGCTGCAATCTATCTTAAGATTATCCCTACTCACACTATTAAGAATGTTAGAGGAGTGGTTTTTCCACAGCTTTGCAATTTCATCTTCCCCCGACACCCCATCGATTGTCGGAGGGAGGACATTTTTGACACCCGTTTGATTCTTAACAAATTTCCAAAATTTGTTATTATCGTTATTTATGCGAGCTTCACAGGCTTTTGATGCTCGAATAGACTCTTCTTCCTGTTTACATCGCTTTATATATATATTAGTGGTGGACCGGATATCCGCATCATTTTTAACATCCGCATCCGCACTTCTGACTGCGGTTGTTATGCGGATATTACATCTAATAAATTATGCAATTTACAATTAAATTAGCTTATAAAGTAGCTTATAAGGCCCAGTCATGCACATTTCACGTAAAGTATTAATTACACTGGTCAACACTCATTTTATTGCCAATCATATTAGATTGATTTTGGGGTAACTTTGTGGTGCTGATTCCGAATATGACATCGGTTTTGCTAGATTGGCTCTAATTTATGAGATAATTGGTACCCCATTGAAACACGTAAAAATGCAAAAAATTTAATGTTCAGGCGGAGCCTACTTACTGGTTGGGTGGCCGATGACTTATATACGGAGGGGGAATATTCTAGAATGATCGCTGAGTAAACACTAAGAATATTCGCGTGTCTCACCATCTAGAATGTTCCGGTAGTTTCCCATATGCACGCGTTATGGTTACGTTTCCTATTAATTGAGGGTATTCATTATCTCAAGAACTAGAGCCAAATCGGAAAAACTACTTTCATTTTGGAATTCAGCAACCCCAAAATACCCTAAATTCGTACGAATTTCCTTGGCAACGAAACAAAAAAATTTTTTTGTTGAGCTGTGTTATTAATGAACAAATAAATATATAAACCTCAAAATATAAATAGCTGGTAACACAGAAAATTTAATGAAACTTGTTTCATTCAATTTTCTGTGGCTGAAACTCTTGAAAAAGTTATTTTTATCATAATGAAAACATTAATATTAATTTTAATTCTTATGCATTGCCTGCCATAATAGTAATATCACGAAATTTTAAAAATTATGTCGTATATTCATAATTCTATATTATATTGATAGATTAACTAAATATCCGCCTCCGCGGATATTGAAAAACTGACATCCGGTCCACCACTAATATATATATATATATATATATATATATATATATATATATATATACACACACACACACACACACACACACACACACACACCATTGTCCTAATTGCGTTTTTAGAAAACATTTTTCACTCATTAAAGTTAGATTAACATTTAGCAAAAGTTCTGTATTTCCTTTTAAATTATAAAATGGCGGATGGACCTAGTTCGGAAATTGAAAAAGTTGACACGTCTTCAAAACAATATTCACGTCAAAGAAGCCAAATTTATTGTGTTAAAGTGAAGGTTGTTGTAATTAGAAGCATGTACATGTTGTCATCGATTTAATTCAAGCACTCTCGTAATTGTCTGCGGTACCGTGGGCTGTTGCGTGGGTTTGACTGTGAATTTTAACATCACCAAAAATGATTCTCTGGACTGGTACAGTGGTACAGGCGCTAAACCTGAAGTCTATTGACGGCTGGTAATCGAATTCGTTTCTATTTTTCAATTGCAAACTTATACGTTGTGCAAATCACTTATGTTTGTGTTATTAAATATGTAACAATGTATAATATATGAATGATGTGTGTGTGTGTGTGATTACGTCAAAGGAATATGATTGACGAATCTCAAAAAGCTGTCGAGATAGATGACGACACTGGGTTATGATGACAAGTGACGATGTTATAACGGATAATACTGAAACGCGTGGTGACGATAAAGGCATGATAATGTTAACGAGAACCTCAACGAATGCGGTAACGTAACGCCGCATAAAGTTCGTGGATTAAATATAAAAAAAAGAGAGAGAAAAAAAAATATTATAGGGTGTCCACAAGATATCTTTAAAAGTTAAATTAAGTTGAATGTGTAAAGATAATTTATGAACACCCTATATATATATATATATATATGAAATAGGATCCCTCCTAAGGAGACGTAATTTTACATTTAGGATAAAAACGAAGACGTAGAGCAAGAAAGTCATTATATTTGGCTGCAGCCGACGTTTCGGGCAACTCTACCCATTTTCAAGGCCTAATAAATAAAAAGCTGAAATTAATGCATGACAAAAAAAAAATATACGAATGTCAAAAACAAACTAATTCATAGCACAGAATAAAACCACTTAAAGAATAAAAATTAAAAAGCGTAAAACAAGCATAAGCCAAAAACAAAAATTAAAAATTATATACATGACAAATAACACATGATAAAAGTAAAACTTTAAAACTAAAAACATTCAAACAAATTAGTTAAAAACTTCACTAATAAAAAGTTAAATGAAAAAACGCAAAAGTGCACGAAACATACCATGCTCACTTGACATCCTCAAACAACTGAGGCGAAAAGGAGACAGGGTCAAGGGGAAAAACAGAAAAATTTTAGTTGGTAGGCATTCTAATTAATATAAAGGGGGTAACAGCTAGAATCAATATTTAAGCTGGAGTTCAGAAATTTAATGCACAAAGATTCATAAATACGGAGAGAGGACGGACATTTTAATGATTTAAGAATTTTAAAGTTATTAACGGAAATATCAACTTTCCCCTGGGTGTTCCCAGGGGAACTACGTTGGCAGCACAGTTCGTTCTTTGCAGGCAAGATTTTGCTCCCATATGGGTATTAGCCATAGGACAGGGAAAATTTTATCTAAAAAGGAACAGTCTGCCATTAGAAATCATTCTGTTAAGTGTAAAGTTGATATTTCCGTTAATAACTTTAAAATTCTTAAATCATTAAAATGTCCGTCCTCTCTCCGTATTTATGAATCTTTGTGCATTAAATTTCTGAACTCCAGCTTAAATATTGATTCTAGCTGTTACCCCCTTTATATTAATTAGAATGCCTACCAACTAAAAATTTTTCTGTTTTTCCCCTTGACCCTGTCTCCTTTTCGCCTCAGTTGTTTGAGGATGTCAAGTGAGCATGGTATGTTTCGTGCACTTTTGCGTTTTTTCATTTAACTTTTTATTAGTGAAGTTTTTAACTAATTTGTTTGAATGTTTTTAGTTTTAAAGTTTTACTTTTATCATGTGTTATTTGTCATGTATATAATTTTTAATTTTTGTTTTTGGCTTATGCTTGTTTTACGCTTTTTAATTTTTATTCTTTAAGTGGTTTTATTCTGTGCTATGAATTAGTTTGTTTTTGACATTCGTATATTTTTTTTTGTCATGCATTAATTTCAGCTTTTTATTTATTAGGCCTTGAAAATGGGTAGAGTTGCCCGAAACGTCGGCTGCAGCCAAATATAATGACTTTCTTGCTCTACGTCTTCGTTTTTATCCTATATATATATATATATATATATATATATATATATATATATATATATATATATATATACATATATATATATATACATACAGGGTGAGTCACGACGAAATGTCATAACTTCGGGAGCTTATAGCTGAGGTCATTCCCAGTCAAACACTTCAATGAACATAGGTCCGATTCTTAATGGTCATGGAGCTATGGATGTTTGAATTTCAAGCATGCGCATGCGTGACCTTGAATTGAATTGACAGTTACTTACTAAACCGAACTAACTACGCAGTAGTGTGTTGTGTTTCACAGCGTGCAGTTGATGTTTTGTGCGTTCAGTATGCCTTTTAGTTTTCAAATGCCGAATATGCTGATATGGTGTATGTTTACGGATTTTGCGATGGAAATACTACTGCTGCTGCTGTCGCTGAATATCAGCTACATTTTCCAAATCGAAAAATTCTGGATCAACGAGCGTTCAGCAACTTTTTCTGGATATTGCGAGAGAGCGGTTCATTTCCTAGCGTTACTGTTTTATCTGAGCGTCTGGTACAACAAGATGTGGCTGAACAAGAAAACATTATTCAGATGGTACAGTGGAGTCCTCATGTTAGCACGCGAAGGATTTCCACACGTCTTAGAGTTCCTCAAACCAGAGTATGTAGAACGTTACACGAAAAAGGCATGTATCCATACCACGTACAGCGCGTTCAGCACCTCCAACCTGGGGATCGTGCCCAACGGCTGGAATTTTGTAATTGGCTCAATGCCGATCGACAATTGCATCGATACGTCTTGTTCTGTGATGAGGCTCAATTTACCCGCGACGGTGTCAACAACACTCGCAATTCACATGCGTGGTCAGAAATGAATCCTCATGCCATTGTGGAAAGTAATTTTCAACATCGGTTCAGTGTCAATGTGTGGTGTATTCTCTACGGTCAGCTGATTGGTCCGTTTACCTTCGAAGGTGGTCTTACAGGTGACATTTATCTACGATTTCTGCAAGACGAACTGCCGCCACTGTTCGAAGATGAACCTTTGGCAACACGATTGCATATGTAGTTCCAACAAGACGGAACTCCTCCCCATTTTAGCCGTGCAGTAAGAACGCATCTCGATGATCGCTTCCCTGGTCGCTGGATCGGTCGTCGTGGTGCACAAAATTGGCCACCCAGGTCTCCGGACCTAACCCCTCCAGATTTTTATCTGTGGGGCCGCATGAAAGAGCTGGTGTACCAGAGAAAAGTGGAAACACGAGATGCATTGCTCCGTCGCATTTTAGACGCTGCAGCCCTCATAAAGGACAATCGTAATGAACTAATGCGAGCTACACGCACGATTCACAGACGAACCGCGATGTGTATTGAGGCCGAGGGTAGTCATTTTGAACAGTTATTGTAAATTCGTGAATAGAAACTGTAGCAGCTATTTGTTCGCTTATTCTTATTTTTAAACATTCAAACATCCATAGCTCCGTAACCGTTAAGAATCGGACCTATGTTCATGTGAAGTTTTTGACTGGGAATGACCTCTGCTGTAAGTTCCGAAGTTATGACATTTCTTCGTGACTCACCCTATATATATTATATATATTATACCCGGGGGATGTTTTTCCCGGTGAGTTTTAATTCACCCTCAAGTATAATAGATGTACTCTGCGGACGGTCCGGACTGGACCTACAGAGTGCGCTGACCAATCGGTCACTTACGGAGCCCGAAGCTTTCGCAGCCCGCTTTCACACTCGTCGGAGTTACGTTTATTATGATGGGATTGAATTAGAGTCTACGTTATTTTCAGGCACTTTAATTATATTTAGGTAAGCAGATTATAGGCGGTAGTTTACAATGCTTAGTTTAAGTCTTTATTTCACAAGGTCATTTAAGTTCACCGGGTTAAGATTTAGTTATTATTATTCTAAGGTTGAGAAGTAAGGTCACCAGGAAATAAATGAATTTAAGACCGCTGGCGCTTCCTCCAGTCAGATCCTTTTAATTCCCATATTCCGATTAAGCCTTAATTTCTAATGTGAAATTTCCCCTTCACCCTGGGTATCCCTTTCCGTTCCTTTAACCAAAAATCCCGACGGCCCTGTTCTCGCGACACTACCCTCGTGCCCTTTCTTGGGGTCCGTCAAAGCGTGGGCTAATCCGTAGTCACAAAGCGTAGCTAATCATACGGAGCAACTCGCGCCTTCGTTACTCGCGGGGACCGAGACCTGAACCTCCTCTCTCGAAGTTAGAATCTACAAGCTCCTCGTTCAATGGCCGGACTCCTTCTTTTATACGAAGCAATCCACATCTCTCATACGTCAGAGGTGTACGTCACCATGAGACCACGAGGCTTTGGTAATCCCCATGAGTCGAGGTTCCGATATCGCAGGTCTGGACGGATGTGAGGTGTTAGCTGGGAAAGTGCATGGGCCAACAGCCAGCGAACGATGTCACAAGAGAGCGTCAGAGCGTTCTTAATTAGGCTGAATATTGCATTTTCAGTTTTACGGGCGCTAGATCGAGGGCGTAGGAAGGATTTGAGCGAGTTTGAGCGACAGTCTGGAGATAAAACAATCGTCTGCTCTTGTCGTGAAGGTGGGCGTGCTCGTGTATAATGGCTGATATCGCCAGAGACTTGCCTCGCGTATAATATATATATATACTGTATATATATAGAAACGACGTAAGTATAGAGGAGTGTTCTGCACACGAGGAAGAGAAATAACGAACAAATGAAAAATGAGGTAACCGAGGCCCGTGGTGTAGTGGATAGCATATCTGACCGGCAATCGGAAGATCCTGGGTTCGATTCCCGGGCGGTTACCTCATTTTTCATTTGTTCGTTATTTCTCTTCCTCGTGTGCAGAACACGAGTCTATACTTACGTCGTTTCTATACATTAATATACTGCGTGGTCATTGCAGTTATATATATATATACAGGGAGTCCCAAAAAAATGTATACACACTTTAACAGCTGATAGCTCAATTGATGTTTCTTTCTTTCCAAGTTAAACCCATTAGAATTAATAATGGCAGTCAGACTAAGCTTTGAACAAAGGAAATTCATTCTAAAATGCTACTGGAAGTGTGAAAACGCAGTTGAAGTGCAAAGACAGTTTAGGAGGGAGTTTCAAACAGATCCACCAACGCGACTTACCATCACTCGAATTAGAGATAAGTTTGAAGCCGATGGAACTGTTCAGAATGTCCACAAGAAGCGTTCCGGAAGACCACGGACATCGACAAGCCCCACAAAGCAAGAAAGAGTACTGGAAACGTATCACCAAAGTCCAAGAAAATCTGTGCGGCAAGCGAGTCGTGAGGTAGGAATTTCAGAATCGTCTGTCCAACGCATTTTGAAGCGCTGTCAATGGAAAAGTTACATTCCAAGATTAGTCCATGCTATTAATGAAGATGATCCGGACCGAAGAGTGGAGTATTGCGAGTGGTACTTGGCACGATGTGGATGTGGATTGGACGAAGGGGTTTCGTAGAATACCCTCCGCGTTCACCAGACCTTACACCACTAGACCTTTTTTTGTGGGGATACTTAAAAGACAAAGTCTACGCTATAAAACCTGCAACAGTCGCTGAATTGAGAGCAGCCATTGAACGAGAATGCACACAAATACCAAACGAAATGTTTCGTGATGTTTGCGATTCCATTGCTTCGCGTTATCAGCAGTGCCTGGACCAGAACGGACGTCAGTTTGAAAACAGGCGTTGACAAAACAATTAAATAATGTCTGTAGATTCTATTACATTTTGAAAATGAAATGTATTTTAATAAACACTGCCTTTATAATTATTTAAAGTGTGTATACATTTTTTTGGGACGCCCTGTATATATATATATATATCAGTAGTATGTCCTTATTTTGCCCTTTATAACAGCTTCGACTCCGTTAATAATGGTGTCACTGTATTTCATTACCAGTGATGATGGAAACTTCATCTAAATATTCTCTAGGTCTTTCTACAGTTGTTCAATATTAGATGGCGTCAGTTTATCCTTCTCGGCGTCTACATAGTTCCATATAGCCTCAATTCGATTCATGTCGGAGCTTTGTGAGTGATTGCCATTCCGTAATTTTTAGTTCTCCAGCGTCTTCCTTCCTCTTCAAATGTTTTTACAATCTGCGCCGTGTGTTTGGGGTCTTTATCTTGTGAGAAGATGAACCCTTGTCCAATCAGACGCTTTCCATCTGGCACAGTACGCAGTTGAAGAATTCGCTTGTACTTCTGTTTAGAGTTCCATCGATTTTCACAAGGGAACCAACTCCAGATGAATTTATGGATCCTCAAACATTGATAGATTCTAACACTATGCTTTACTGTTGGTTATAAGCACATATTATTATATCTCTCTCATCCTGTCGCCATCTTTATACCCAAAGATTTCACATTTTGATTCCTCTGTCCACGGAACCTTCGCCCAGTCGGTTGACAGCCAGTGGGCATGCTCTCGTTCGTAATTTACCCTCTTAGACTTCTTTTCCTGGTCTCGGATACAGTTTTTTGACAGCAACTCTTCCGTGCAAACTTGCCTCCTGCAGGGTTGTATTGTTACGTCCTAAACGATAGTACCCAATGAGGAATTAAAAACCTGCTGCAAAATACGACTCTATTTTATTATATCTCTTCGCCACGTAATTTTCAAGTACTGGTATTGAGATTTTGTGGTTTGTTTTACTAGACCTTCCTTTTCGTTGTTTTTCTTCATTGACTCTGTTTGAAGATGGCGTTTGATAATGCCCCACACCCCTTTTACAGAAATACCCATTTTTTTAGCAATTTTTCTAATAGTACGGGGCTCCAATAAACCTTAGCCCCCCCGCCCATGGCCTAAACCATTAGAGGTACAGTAAAACTAAACATACCTTACAAAAGAGAATTTAATCCTGCATTTAATGAGAAACAATTAAAACTTGGTGTTTCTGCCATTGGCTTCCAAGACAGCCTGAATTCGCTTTGGGTAGCTTGCCAAAAGTGACGTGAATAGATCTTGATCGTTACGTAAATTTGCTAAAACAGTTTCAATGTGTTGCGTCATTGTATCCTTCGAAAATCGATTTGCTGCAGGTTCTTGAAACAAGGGACATTCAACCTTGTCCTTTATAACTGATCCAATGTGTTCACAGACGTTCAGGTCAGGAGAATTTCCTGGCCATTCTTCATTTCCAAAGAAATCGATCTCATGGTTCCGCAACAACTGTTGAGTGGCTAATGCCTTAAAGCAGGAGGCCTTATCGTGCAGAAGTGTGACCTGATCGACATCCATAACATTGTTTGGGTTTCTTAGAAAAGGAATGACATGCTGGGATAGAATAATATCACGAAAATACTGTCCATCCCAACTCTGACCATTTGGCTTCAGCACCCACATGAGCTTCTTTGCAGTGAACAAAACAAACACACCAACACAGTCTGGACTTTTTAATAATTCGATTTCATCTGGTGTTGTGGCCCACACTCGATCATTTTGGTAGTTAGGCCGACGTGTTACGTAAATAAAAAATTCATCGGAGACAGCTAAATGCATGAAATCATCCACATCCCAATCTTCAAGATAATGGGCAAACCACATTCTGTCATCGATGTTGAGTTTTTCTTGGCTTTGGAAGTTCATGCCAAGGCTTTAAACCTTGCCTATGACGGTACAGTCGAATGATCTCACCACTAACGATCTTTCCTCTCAACACTTCGATCTCTCTAGAAAGTTTAGCACAGCTGTTTTTCCGCTTACGCGTACCGCTTTCAATGCTGTCCTTTGTTTCCTGAGAGAGTGGCAAATTTGGGCGGCCAGATTTGGTTGTATCCATTTCACATTCATCCAAAGTTTTATTCCAATTTCTTTTGACAAAGTCCCCACTTCTTCACAACTTTTTGGCAACCCATGAGCGTGTTATAAAGGTGGCTCCAGCATCACGAGCTTCCCGAAATGTTATTGCTCGTATGCGATCTATCACACGTTGCAACCTCTCCGAATCAGCAATTAATTGAGAAGCCATTATATTATCACTTTATCAGCTAGAGTAATTTTAATACCTGCAATAAATAAAAATTTTATATATTTTTATAATCACTAAAAACTATTTCGATATAAGTAAACATGTAAGCTGCAAATGGGGGGGGCTAAGGCTTTTTGGAACCCCTTATATCTTTCTTCTCGTAGTCACGATCTTTATATGAATATCCTCCGATATACGAGAGTCATTTCATTGCATGTGAAAAAATCAGTTGAATCCAGCTTTGAAAAGATTTCAAGGCACTCATTATTTGAATACGTGATGTTGAAAATTAGGAGTGTTTATAAAGCCCATTACATACTGCTGTTATATTTTCACTAAAAAGAAGAAATAACATGCCTGAGTGTTGCCGTTTTAGAATGAGTGTTGCCGTTCTAGCTAATTAACTGATAATCTTGTAGGTTTCTGTTTATATCGCACATGCGTAACTTGGACAAGTAAAATTAGGCTATTTAGGAATGTTTGTTGCCAAATTCTAGCTCTAAACTAGAATATGGAGCATTTTTTGGTATAGAGAGGTGTGTGTGTGTGTGTGTGTGTGTGTGTGTGTGTGTGTGTGTGTGTGTGTGTCAGCATGACTCCAGATTCCTGGGATCTTGGGAGCATTGCTCCAGTAAATTTGACCATGAGAAAAAGTAAATTTGGGTTTGGGTTTTGTTCATCCGCTAGACGTTATGCAATTTTTTTGCGTATACGTTCTTGTACAAACCAATTTTTTTAAATTACAAATTTAGTTATTTTAAGTTTAGTTGGTAATTCCATATTTAACAATTATTTTTATTTTTTGTTAAGCTTCACTGTTTTGATAATTAAAATTTTATTAAAACGTATATTTTTTTAATATAAAATTATCAGGATTGGACTATGTTCCATTGATCTCGGCCAGGTTTGATAAATTGGCCAGATAATTACTTGTGCGGTTTTAAGTAATCCACCATGACTCTAGAATTGAAAAGTTTAGTTAAGTTTAAACTTACTTTTACTTACTTTAACTTACCTACTTTTACTTACTCTTCCTTACTTTTACTAAGTTTAAAGCACTTACTTTTACTTACTTTCATTGTACTATATTTACTTACTTTTACTCACTTTTACCATACTATATTTACTAACTTTTACTTATTTTGTATTTTTTCAGGTAGTCAATAATCAATAATGGATCCTAATATTGATGAAGTTGGAGAGAAAAGTGAGGGTGTTAAAAGGGGTTACTTTTGTGGTCAATGCAAGAACAAATATTCAAAGAAGCAAAACTGGGAGGAACATTTTAATTCCAAAAAAAATATTTGTTACAATACAAGAGGTCCCAGAGTTTGGGCCCACAGCTTAGATATTGCAGTAAAGAAATACCAGGATGAAGTGCAGCAAAGAGATACGGCAAAGCAGTCATTTAGTTTGTTCACAAAATGTGCTAGTGCTAGACCTCAGAAAAATGAACCAACTTCATCAACTGCTAATCTAGAAAATGAAACTTTTTCACTAGATGTTTCACAGACTGAAGAAAGTGCTTCTCCTCCACCTAAGAAACAAAAAGTAAGTGAGGAATCTGCGCATCAGACTAACAAAACTGCTTTAGAGGAATTTGAAAATTCCCAAATCCAGAAGACATTGAATGCAATTTTGCGCCTAACAAAAGAAACTCACCAAGCTGTTGTGGTTAATAAAGAGAAGAGTCAAAATATGCCTTCAAGTTCAATTGTTGCATCCAAATCTAATAAAGCAAATAGTGACACTAATATGCCTGATGTAGATATAGCTGTTGAGGATGAAGATGATGATAATCAAGAAGATATTGATGATGCTTCTGATGATAAAATGTTTACATTATATTGCATAGCTTGCACAGACCCCAAAGCATGTGCTTCAGACAAACATTCTAACATAAAAGGTTACTTCAATGTTAAAGATTTAACCTATGTATGCAAACAAGGAGAAAATCAAGAGAGATGGTTTAGAAATCTGAAAACCCACCTGAAGAGACATTTAATTAAACTTCAGCATCATCAAAGAGCTGCTGTTTATGAAGTGATGAAAACATCTTCTCGGAACACTACTAAACGCATAGAAGACTTATGTGGCAACATCTTATACTACATAATGAAAACAAACACTGCATGGGCTCTATATCCAGTACTTCTAGCTGTATTACATAGGTCAGGTTGTGAGGTTGGAAATTTGAATCATAGCACACATGCGTGCGAGACAATTTGTGAGCTATTAGATAATCAACTTAAAGAACAAACTGTAAAGTGGTTCTTAGAACAAACTTCAGTAACAATAACAGCTGACATTGGAACAATTTTGGGATTAAGCATGCTAGTTGTATTAGTTATGAGTGAAGAAGATAAGACTGTAAAACTTGCTGGGATAAATTTAGTACGCAGCAAATCAGGAGTTTATTTGGCCAATGAAATTTTTTGTGTTGAAGTCTCCTAATCACTTGAAACTATCTGAAGAAGCAATTAAATCCAAGGTATCTGGAATGGTTGGAGATGGGTGCTTTTTGTAAGGACAACGAGCCATTTAAAAACGAAATGAAAAAGTTGTTTGGAGAAAATTTCAAATTTCGATGGGACTTAATGCATCTTGTGAACAGAGCCCACGTTGATGCATTGAAGAAAATTTGTAAACTAAGTGAGCTTTTAGACTTTATTCAGAATCACTCTTCAAATCTGAGATCAGGCCTTGACTATACCAATATGGTTCTTGACAATATCATTGGTTTTAAGAGACCAAAACTCAAATCTGATACTCGCATGGTTAATTACGAATTTGATCAATTTGACAGATTTGTGGAAAATTGTGTGTTTTTTGATCATCCACAAGAGAAAGAAATTAGTGCCAAGTTCTATGTATTGATTTCCTATGTAACAAAGATTATGTTGCAAGTAGTTCAAAAAACCACAGTTAGTGCAGAATTTGTAGAAAATATATTTATAAAGAAGGAGGGAAAACTGTTATGTTAAGAGTGATGGAAACAATTTCCAAATTAGCTAATGGAGGAAATGCAAATGATGTAGTTTCTGAATTTAAGCACGATACCACAGGGCAGCAAAAGGAACTAACAGCTGAGGATTACATCCTAAATGAAGTTTACAAATACATCAAGAAACGTTCTGATTACTACCAGGTTGCTGAAGTTGCTAGACCATCCAGAACCAGATCTGAAAGTAGTTTTACAAAAGACTCAGTGATAAATTGGCTGACAGAATATATAGAACAGCTGTGGAAAGGAATCACAGAGAGATTAAAGCATTTTGATAAAGATGGATCAACTGCCTGGAGTGAAGCACCAGCTGAAGGGACATTCTCCATTCTTGGTTACATTGTTGAACACAAAGGATCCATTAAGCCATCTCATTTGACTAAGCTGTGCAGAATTGTGAAGGAGGGTCCAGCTCCAGGCACTAGATCTGCTGTAATGATCACACAGAAAGCCATTGATCAGTGGCCAAGCATACATGGCGGTAAATTCACAACAAATGCCTACATGCAAGGTCTAACATCGTCCACTGTTGCTGCTGCAATGAATAAATAAACTTAAGGTGAGTTATAAACTGTACATTATTGTATTATTATGTTTAGCTAAAACAATTTGTAATTGGTATGTCGTCAATTCAAGAGTTTACTATCATTAACCTATCTAGTGGTGTAAGGGGAAAAAAAGTAAATTCAGAGCTGTGCTCCAGTAAATTTTTTCAAATCTGGAGTCGTGTGTGTGTGTGTGTGTGTGAATCAATAATATAATGCAAAGCTATTCAAAAAAGAAAGCTTGACAAGAGCATTTGCCCCGTAACACTTTTTTGAGGTTCCTCGGCCTGAAGACGACCTCGATTCCGTATCTCAACAGATATCGATATAGTCCTGGAAAGCAGCCAAACAGATAAATGGCCTTCAACTTCCCCATATCCTGCTCCCTCCCACTCACCCACTTACTCTCCTGGGACTTTCTGCATGCGCCACCCTCATTCATTCATTCATTCATTCATTTATTCTTTCATTTTTTATACCCTTATATACCCTCTTCATTCCAGAATTTGGTCTTTCTCTACCATCATTCAAAATATGGGGAGTCCTTCCTTATCTCTCTTGTCAAAACTGAAGAAAAAGTTAAGTACTCCCCTCGACGAAACAATAACACTGACTTTTATGACTCCTAAAAGGTGCATTTCAACGCACCTCCCCCTTATTCATTAATTTAAAAAAAGTGGAGAAGTTATCCCCACTTTCCCCTCGACACACACTTCCCCTGCAACGCGAAGAATAAGTCTGGAAATTCCACCATTTTTTTCATTGAAGAACGTGTCTTAATTTCCGTGATGACGGCTCTTGTATGGAATTAATTAGAATGCGAGGTTGTTGTAGGAACGCTTATTACGGATATTCTCTCTCTCTCTCTCTCTCTCTCTCTCTCTCTCTCTCTCTCTCTCTCTCTCTCTCCATTACCAGTAATGTCAGCAAATAAAACGAATGTGATGTAAATAAGAGCCCATTTTAGTCATTATTTTGGTTAACGCCAGACGATTTTATTCGAGATAATGGAAGACCTCTATGCAACTAAAGGTTAAATGGGTGTCGTATTAATATGCGCATCGAGTTGAAGAGGATGTATCAATTTCAGCGAAATGTTGGTACGAAGTACCTCAGTTTTGCGTGATCATTTTATGAAGAGCACTGATGCACATGTCTTAAAAGTAATAATGATATTCTCTCTCTCTCTCTCTCTCTCTCTCTCTCTCTCTCTCTCTCTCTCTCTCTCTCCTTTAAAGACACGTCTCTGGTTGATTGTGCCCCACATAGATGATCAAGCAACTTATTTTTTTTTATTACTTGCCTCATAAACACCTCTAAGTAGGAGACTCTTGAATTCGCCGAGGCAACAACGGGTGATCACCCACGAAACACTTTCATTCTCCATAAAGGACAAGTACACGGGGATAGATACGGAAACCTCCCACTAATATTCCTCGCCGAAAAGAGATTTTCTCTGCTTTCGTGGTGGCACAACACAGCGAAGTATGAACAACTTAATATATCACTTACTGCATAAACATCTTTCATGGCGGGAGACCCAAATTGAAACTCGGCGACATTAGAGAGTTGGCAGACATATACACATGACAGACATCCAATTACAGAAAACACGCTCACACACTTTCCTGCCTTGTTAATATGTCTAAGAATAGAGTAAAAAAATATTTTGTAGAAACACAATTTCATAACGAACAAATGAGGTAGATTTGCGTTTCTGCCATCACGATTTCATTTTATCTCTTTCGCTTGGGTGGCTGGATGTTGGTGACGGGTGAGGGCATGGTGTGGAAAATCTGATTTCTGTTCTTAATTCTCGTTTCCACCCCTTTCCTGCAGAAGCATTTCATCACTCTGCCGGCGTGATGTTTTGCGCATACTTGGGTGTAGACTTGGAGAATTTAACCTCTATCTCTCTCTTAACCCTTTTGGTGCTAACCTGAAGTGGATCATGGGGTCTTTGTCGGACTGATACCTCGGTTTTAAATAAAGCTAAAATATTTTGCATAAAATCAAAATCATATTTTCAAGGTTTTTGTGACGATACGAAGTGGTTGGTGTGTGATCGGCACAAGTATTTTATTGGTCCGTTTATAGAGCTGCTGTCTAGTGTACGAGCTCTGTGTGTGCACTGTGCATAGCGTAATTCTAGAGCTAGATTATTATATGTTCTTCTCTCTCCTGTAAAAATTCCCTTGGCTACTTTTCCAGGGTCTCTCTCTCTCTCTCTCTCTCTCTCTCTCTCTCTCTCTCTAAAACAAGAAGAATTTAGATTGAAATTTTTGTGTATGATAAATGCTTAAATAATTCGCGTGAGCCAAAGCGGCAAGATATGAATACGAATTGCTCCATAAGGAAAAATAAAGGTTTCTCGCTTTGCATAATTTTTTATTACCTTTGTCTGTCTGTCTGTCTGTCTGTCCTGTCTGTCTGTCTGTCTTGTCTCTCTATTTGTTTATCTGTGTGTTGCCTTTTCCTCGCCTTTTTATGCTTTTTTTTGTAGTTTTTGTTCGATATGTTGTACACATACCAATAATAATTTCTCTACTATTGTCTCGCGTTTAGTCCCAAGCTATTTTGTATATATATATATATATATTACTGTAAAAGCCCGACGAGTGGTAAATCTTAAGATTTGCCGGTAAATCTTGACATTTACCATGTACATCTGGTAAAAGTAAAAAAAAAAAGTGAAATTTTACTTATTTCTGACTTTTACCAAATCTACATGGTAAATATCAAGATTTACCTAACCTAACCTAACCACTTATTTCGGACTTTTACCAGATTTACCAGATTAGATGTACATGGTAAATGTCAAGATTTACCACTCGTCGGGCTTTTACAGTGACATATATATATATATATATATATATAATATATATGAAATGAAAATAAAAATGAAAAGGTTTATTGGCAGACTATAGTCCATATGACAAATATTATTGATACAATGACAGTTCATATACTAAGGATAGAAATACTGTATATACACAATTGATTAGAAATAATACTGCACTGTCGAAGTTAAGTGGACTACAGACAGACGTTTTCGTACCAAGAAAGAAGTCCATAGCTTAGACTGCAGGGGTTCCCAAACTTTTACTACCAAGGACCCCTAAATATTAATTCCGTACGGACATAGACCCCCCAAAAAAAATTATGAATTTTGGTATAAGAAAAAAAAATTAATAGAAATTTATTTTAATATAGTTAATGTTACTATTTTTCCAAAAGCTTAGAGACCCCCTGGAAGCTTCCTACAGACCCCTGGGGGTCTGTACAGACCACTTTGGGAATCCCTGGCTTAGAGGATAAATGGCAGGACTCATGGATAGCTTGGATGATCGGGTTGGTTGATTTTTTAATTCTTTGCATTAGACTGTGTTGAGCACGTCTTGTTACCTCCGGGAAGCTCGGGACAGTGCGGGTAGCAGACGTTTGCGAAGCTGAGCATCTCGGGGGTAATTTATGTAAGAATCTAAAAGACCTGTTGTGCAGCAAATTTAGGGTTCTGCCGGAACCTTTTTTATAATTCACCCAGAGTTGGTGTCCGTATATATTACTGCAGAAAGTACGAAAGAGTGTGTCTTTAGCTTCACTTGTACAGAATCGAAAGTTCCTCATATGGTCAATGGTCATATTCGCTTACCACACAGGCTTCGAGATTGTTTTCTTATATCCGAGTCATCACTCAAGGAGCTGGTAATAGTTTGACCCAAATATTTAAACTCTTGTACTTCCTCAATTACTTCACCATTCATTTTAAACCTTATATCAGCTGGCTGATTACAGCTTTTAGGATGAAATTGCATAACCTTAGTTTTTGTAACATTAAAAAGAATATCATGTTTCTGCGAATACACTTCGCAGACGTTTAGTAGCCGATCCAGACCTTTAACAGAGGGACTTATTAACACCATATCATCGGCATAAACTAAGTTATTTATCCTCGTGTTATCTATACAACATCCCACTGTTGCCTCATTAAGTGAAGCAATTAATCCGTCAATATACACATTAAACAGCATAGGGGAGAGCAAGGAGCCTTGTCTCACCCCGCAAGAGGAGCCAAAACACTCGGATAGTATATTGCCCCACCTAACAGTGAAAGATCGGTGGGAATACCAAAATTTCAATAAATTTAATATGTACATGGGAACCTTCCTGTTTTCTAGTTTTGCGAATAAAATATTGTGGTTCACCCTCTCATATGCCTTACGTATATCAAGGAAACAGCTATAAATAGTTGAATTACTGTCAATATATTTAGATATTGTTTCTTTAAGTACATAGATACACAGGTCAGTTGAGTGGAACCTTTTAAAGCCAAACTGATTAGATGTCCATAGGAAATCATTTAATCGGAGTAACAAGAGTTTTTCTAGTAGTTTCGAGAAGCAGGAAGCGACAGCAATAGGCCTGTAATTATTGCTGGACAGAATGTCTCCGTACTTATTTTTGACCAGGGGCAAGATATATACCCTCATGAACTCTGCAGCGATATAGCTATGAGCAAACATGGCTGATAGGAGCAATGATATATGCAGACATACTACGTCATTTGCATATTTTAAGTGCTCATTCGATAAGTCATCTACCCCTGACGCAGAACCAGTCTTTAACTCTTTAATTAACCTCTTTACTTCAGAAAATGATATCAAAGTATTTTCCCTTGTCCCTCCCACAATCGTTTCGCTGCAATCTATCTTAAGATTATCCCCACTCACACTGTTAAGAATGTTAGAGGAGTGGTTTTTCCACAGCTTTGCAATTTCATCCTCCCCCGACACCCCATCGATTGTCGGAGGGAGGACATTTTTGACACCCGTTTGATTCTTAACAAATTTCCAAAATTTTTTATTATCGTTATTTATGCGAACTTCACAGGCTTTTGATGCTCGAATAGACTCTTCTTCCTGTTTACATCGCTTTATATATATATTAGTGGTGGACCGGATATCCGCATCATTTTTAACATCCGCATCCGCACTTCTGACTGCGGTTGTTATGCGGATATTACATCTAATAAATTATGCAATTTACAATTAAAGTAGCTTATAAGGCCCAGTCATGCAGATTTCACGTAAAGTATTAATTATTAATGAACAAACAAATATATAAACCTGAAAATATAAATTCGTGGTAACAGAAAATTGAATGAAACTTGTTTCATTGAATTTTCTGTGGCTGAAACTCTTGAGAAAGTTATTATTTTTATCATAATGAAAACATTAATATTAATTTTAATTCTTATGCATTGCCTGCCCTAATAGTAATATCACGAAATTTTAAAAATTATGTCGTATATTCATAATTCTATATTATATTGATAGATTAACTAAATATCCGCCTCCGCGGATATTGAAAAACTGACATCCGGTCCACCACTAATATATATATATATATATATATATATATATATATACACACACACACACACCATTGTCCTAATTGCGTTTTTAGAAAACATTTTTCACTCATTAAAGTTAGATTAACATTTAGCAAAAATTTTACCTGTTCGGCAACTTATTCCCATATGCGAATGGGAATAAGTTGCCGAACAGGTAAAATTTTAAATAAGAAAGAAGCCTCCAGTATTCGGGAACACAGTATAAAATGTAAAACTGATGTCACTTTAGATAATTTTAAAATTCTCGGTTGTAATTCTTGTCCTAACTCACTTAGAATTTTGGAATCTCTTTATATTAAAACATTGACCCCTTCTCTAAACGTGGATTCCTCAGCTGTCCCTCTAAATTTTTTATAAACCCCCCTCCCCAACTCCCCTCCCCCCTCCTCAATTTTTTATAATCCCCCCTCCCCTAACTTATAACTCCAACCGCCCAACCCATAGCTTGTTTCCTGTTTTGTTTTGTTTTAAATTACTCGTGCCTCGGAACCAGCATTGAAAGGTTCGTAGTGTTAATTATTCCATTGTATTAGTGTTAATTATTCCAGTGTACTAATTTCAAATTTACTATATGTAATTTAAAAATAGCTTTTTAAATTTCTGGTTAATTTTATATGTAAATTTTTATAACTTTGAATTTAACCCTCTTCTTTTAGTCTTTTTAAAATTTGCTTTTACTGAATAGGTTTTATGGAAATTATTTTGTCTTGTTCACATTTATTTATTGATTCTAATTTCATATTGTTATTATCTAGCCTGATGATGAGCGTATTGCTCGAAACGTTGCGCATTAAAGAAGACTTTTCATGGCATTTACATTCCTCCTTGTCATTGGATTTCTCCAATGTATATATATATATATATATATATATATATATATATATATATATATATATATATATATATATATATATATATATATATCAGTATATGTCCTTCTTTTGCCCTTTATAACAGCTTCGACTCCGTTAATAATGGTTTCACTGTATTTCATTACCAGTGATGATGGAAACTTCATCTAAATATTCTCTAGGTCTTTCTACAGTTGTTCAATATTAGATGGCGTCAGTTTTATCCTTCTCGGCGTCTACATAGTTCCATATAGCCTCAATTCGATTCATGTCGGAGCTTTGTGAGTGATTGCCATTCCGTAATTTTTAGTTCTCCAGCGTCTTCCTTCCTCTTCAAATATGTTTTTACAATCTGCGCCGTGTGTTTGGGGTCTTTATCTTGTGAGAAGATGAACCCTTGTCCAATCAGACTCCATGTTATTTAGTTTAGAGTTCCATCGATTTTCACAAGGGAACCAACTCCAGATGAATTTATGGATCCTCAAACATTGATAGATTCTAACACCATGCTTTACTGTTGGTTATAAGCACATATTATTATATCTCTCTCATCCTGTCGCCATCTTTATACCCAAAGATTTCACATTTTGATTCCTCTGTCCACGGAACCTTCGCCCAGTCGGTTGACAGCCAGTGGGCATGCTCTCGTTCGTAATTTACCCTCTTAGACTTCTTTTCCTGGTCTCGGATACAGTTTTTTGACAGCAACTCTTCCGTGCAAACTTGCCTCCTGCAGGGTTGTATTGTTACGTCCTAAACATAGTACCCAATGAGGAATTAAAAACCTGCTGCAAAATACGACTCTATTTTATTATATCTCTTCGCCACGTAATTTTCAAGTACTGGTATTGAGATTTTGTGGTTTGTTTTACTAGACCTTCCTTTTCGTTGTTTTTCTTCATTGACTCTGTTTGAAGATGGCGTTTGATAATGCCCCACACCCCTTTTACAGAAATACCCATTTTTTTTAGCAATTTTTCTAATAGTACGGGGCTCCAATAAACCTTAGCCCCCCGCCCTGGCCTAAACCATTAGAGGTACAGTAAAACTAAACATACCTTACAAAAGAGAATTTAATCCTGCATTTAATGAGAAACAATTAAAACTTGGTGTTTCTGCCATTGGCTTCCAAGACAGCCTGAATTCGCTTTGGGTAGCTTGCCAAAAGTGACGTGAATAGATCTTGATCGTTACGTAAATTTGCTAAAACAGTTTCAATGTGTTGCGTCATTGTATCCTTCGAAAATCGATTTGCTGCAAGTTCTTGAAACAAGGGACATTCAACCTTGTCCTTTATAACTGATCCATTGTGTTCACAGACGTTCAGGTCAGGAGAATTTCCTGGCCATTCTTCATTTCCAAAGAAATCGATCTCATGGTTCCGCAACAACTGTTGAGTGGCTAATGCCTTAAAGCAGGGGCCTTATCGTGCAGAAGTGTGACCTGATCGACATCCATAACATTGTTTGGGTTTCTTAGAAAAGGAATGACATGCTGGGATAGAATAATATCACGAAAATACTGTCCATCCCAACTCTGACCATTTGGCTTCAGCACCCACATGAGCTTCTTTGCAGTGAACAAAACAAACACACCAACACAGTCTGGACTTTTTAATAATTCGATTTCATCTGGTGTTGTGGCCCACACTCGATCATTTTGGTAGTTAGGCCGACGTGTTACGTAAATAAAAATTCATCGGAGACAGCTAAATGCATGAAATCATCCACATCCCAATCTTCAAGATAATGGGCAAACCACATTCTGTCATCGATGTTGAGTTTTTCTTGGCTTTGGAAGTTCATGCCAAGGCTTTAAACCTTGCCTATGACGGTACAGTCGAATGATCTCACCACTAACGATCTTTCCTCTCAACACTTCGATCTCTCTAGAAAGTTTAGCACAGCTGTTTTTCCGCTTACGCGTACCGCTTTCAATGCTGTCCTTTGTTTCCTGAGAGAGTGGCAAATTTGGGCGGCCAGATTTGGTTGTATCCATTTCACATTCATCCAAAGTTTTATTCCAATTTCTTTTGACAAAGTCCCCACTTCTTCACAACTTTTTGGCAACCCATGAGCGTGTTATAAAGGTGGCTCCAGCATCACGAGCTTCCCGAAATGTTATTGCTCGTATGCGATCTATCACACGTTGCAACCTCTCCGAATCAGCAATTAATTGAGAAGCCATTATATTATCACTTTATCAGCTAGAGTAATTTTAATACCTGCAATAAATAAAAATTTTATATATTTTTATAATCACTAAAAACTATTTCGATATAAGTAAACATGTAAGCTGCAAATGGGGGGGGGCTAAGGCTTTTTGGAACCCCTTATATCTTTCTTCTCGTAGTCACGATCTTTATATGAATATCCTCCGATATACGAGAGTCATTTCATTGCATGTGAAAAAATCAGTTGAATCCAGCTTTGAAAAGATTTCAAGGCACTCATTATTTGAATACGTGATGTTGAAAATTAGGAGTGTTTATAAAGCCCATTACATACTGCTGTTATATTTTCACTAAAAAGAAGAAATAACATGCCTGAGTGTTGCCGTTAAAGAATGCTTCTAGCTAATTAACTGATAATCTTGTAGGTTTCTGTTTATATCGCACATGCGTAACTTGGACAAGTAAAATTAGGCTATTTAGGAATGTTTGTTGCCAAATTCTAGCTCTAAACTAGAATATGGAGCATTTTTTGGTATAGAGAGGTGTGTGTGTGTGTGTGTGTGTGTGTGTGTGTGTGTGTGTGTGTGGTGTCAGCATGACTCCAGATTCCTGGGATCTTGGGAGCATTGCTCCAGTAAATTTGACCATGAGAAAAAGTAAATTTGGGTTTGGGTTTTGTTCATCCGCTAGACGTTATGCAATTTTTTTGCGTATACGTTCTTGTACAAACCAATTTTTTTAAATTACAAATTTAGTTATTTTAAGTTTAGTTGGTAATTCCATATTTAACAATTATTTTTATTTTTTGTTAAGCTTCACTGTTTTGATAATTAAAATTTTATTAAAACGTATATTTTTTTAATATAAAATTATCAGGATTGGACTATGTTCCATTGATCTCGGCCAGGTTTGATAAATTGGCCAGATAATTACTTGTGCGGTTTTAAGTAATCCACCATGACTCTAGAATTGAAAAGTTTAGTTAAGTTTAAACTTACTTTTACTTACTTTAACTTACCTACTTTTACTTACTCTTCCTTACTTTTACTAAGTTTAAAGCACTTACTTTTACTTACTTTCATTGTACTATATTTACTTACTTTTACTCACTTTTACCATACTATATTTACTAACTTTTACTTATTTTGTATTTTTTCAGGTAGTCAATAATCAATAATGGATCCTAATATTGATGAAGTTGGAGAGAAAAGTGAGGGTGTTAAAAGGGGTTACTTTTGTGGTCAATGCAAGAACAAATATTCAAAGAAGCAAAACTGGGAGGAACATTTTAATTCCAAAAAAATATTTGTTACAATACAAGAGGTCCCAGAGTTTGGGCCCACAGCTTAGATATTGCAGTAAAGAAATACCAGGATGAAGTGCAGCAAAGAGATACGGCAAAGCAGTCATTTAGTTTGTTCACAAAATGTGCTAGTGCTAGACCTCAGAAAAATGAACCAACTTCATCAACTGCTAATCTAGAAAATGAAACTTTTTCACTAGATGTTTCACAGACTGAAGAAAGTGCTTCTCCTCCACCTAAGAAACAAAAAGTAAGTGAGGAATCTGCGCATCAGACTAACAAAACTGCTTTAGAGGAATTTGAAAATTCCCAAATCCAGAAGACATTGAATGCAATTTTGCGCCTAACAAAAACTCACCAAGCTGTTGTGGTTAATAAAGAGAAGAGTCAAAATATGCCTTCAAGTTCAATTGTTGCATCCAAATCTAATAAGCAAATAGTGACACTAATATGCCTGATGTAGATATAGCTGTTGAGGATGAAGATGATGATAATCAAGAAGATATTGATGATGCTTCTGATGATAAAATGTTTACATTATATTGCATAGCTTGCACAGACCCCAAAGCATGTGCTTCAGACAAACATTCTAACATAAAAGGTTACTTCAATGTTAAAGATTTAACCTATGTATGCAAACAAGGAGAAAATCAAGAGAGATGGTTTTAGAAATCTGAAAACCCACCTGAAGAGACATTTAATTAAACTTCAGCATCATCAAAGAGCTGCTGTTTATGAAGTGATGAAAACATCTTCTCGGAACACTACTAAACGCATAGAAGACTTATGTGGCAACATCTTATACTACATAATGAAAACAAACACTGCATGGGCTCTATATCCAGTACTTCTAGCTGTATTACATAGGTCAGGTTGTGAGGTTGGAAATTTGAATCATAGCACACATGCGTGCGAGACAATTTGTGAGCTATTAGATAATCAACTTAAAGAACAAACTGTAAAGTGGTTCTTAGAACAAACTTCAGTAACAATAACAGCTGACATTGGAACAATTTTGGGATTAAGCATGCTAGTTGTATTAGTTATGAGTGAAGAAGATAAGACTGTAAAACTTGCTGGGATAAATTTAGTACGCAGCAAATCAGGAGTTTATTTGGCCAATGAAATTTTTTGTGTTGAAGTCTCCTAATCACTTGAAACTATCTGAAGAAGCAATTAAATCCAAGGTATCTGGAATGGTTGGAGATGGGTGCTTTTTGTAAGGACAACGAGCCATTTAAAAACGAAATGAAAAAGTTGTTTGGAGAAAATTTCAAATTTCGATGGGACTTAATGCATCTTGTGAACAGAGCCCACGTTGATGCATTGAAGAAAATTTGTAAACTAAGTGAGCTTTTAGACTTTATTCAGAATCACTCTTCAAATCTGAGATCAGGCCTTGACTATACCAATATGGTTCTTGACAATATCTTGGTTTTAAGAGACCAAAACTCAAATCTGATACTCGCATGGTTAATTACGAATTTGATCAATTTGACAGATTTGTGGAAAATTGTGTGTTTTTTGATCATCCACAAGAGAAAGAAATTAGTGCCAAGTTCTATGTATTGATTTCCTATGTAACAAAGATTATGTTGCAAGTAGTTCAAAAAACCACAGTTAGTGCAGAATTTGTAGAAAATATATTTTATAAAGAAGGAGGGAAAACTGTTATGTTAAGAGTGATGGAAACAATTTCCAAATTAGCTAATGGAGGAAATGCAAATGATGTAGTTTCTGAATTTAAGCACGATACCACAGGGCAGCAAAAGGAACTAACAGCTGAGGATTACATCCTAAATGAAGTTTACAAATACATCAAGAAACGTTCTGATTACTACCAGGTTGCTGAAGTTGCTAGACCATCCAGAACCAGATCTGAAAGTAGTTTTACAAAAGACTCAGTGATAAATTGGCTGACAGAATATATAGAACAGCTGTGGAAAGGAATCACAGAGAGATTAAAGCATTTTGATAAAGATGGATCAACTGCCTGGAGTGAAGCACCAGCTGAAGGGACATTCTCCATTCTTGGTTACATTGTTGAACACAAAGGATCCATTAAGCCATCTCATTTGACTAAGCTGTGCAGAATTGTGAAGGAGGGTCCAGCTCCAGGCACTAGATCTGCTGTAATGATCACACAGAAAGCCATTGATCAGTGGCCAAGCATACATGGCGGTAAATTCACAACAAATGCCTACATGCAAGGTCTAACATCGTCCACTGTTGCTGCTGCAATGAATAAATAAACTTAAGGTGAGTTATAAACTGTACATTATTGTATTATTATGTTTAGCTAAAACAATTTGTAATTGGTATGTCGTCAATTCAAGAGTTTACTATCATTAACCTATCTAGTGGTGTAAGGGGAAAAAAAGTAAATTCAGAGCTGTGCTCCAGTAAATTTTTTCAAATCTGGAGTCGTGTGTGTGTGTGTGTGTGTGAATCAATAATATAATGCAAAGCTATTCAAAAAAGAAAGCTTGACAAGAGCATTTGCCCCGTAACACTTTTTTGAGGTTCCTCGGCCTGAAGACGACCTCGATTCCGTATCTCAACAGATATCGATATAGTCCTGGAAAGCAGCCAAACAGATAAATGGCCTTCAACTTCCCCATATCCTGCTCCCCCCACTCACCCACTTACTCTCCTGGGACTTTCTGCATGCGCCACCCTCATTCATTCATTCATTCATTCATTTATTCTTTCATTTTTATACCCTTATATACCCTCTTCATTCCAGAATTTGGTCTTTCTCTACCATCATTCAAAATATGGGGAGTCCTTCCTTATCTCTCTTGTCAAAACTGAAGAAAAAGTTAAGTACTCCCCTCGACGAAACAATAACACTGACTTTATGACTCCTAAAAGGTGCATTTCAACGCACCTCCCCCTTATTCATTAATTTAAAAAAAGTGGAGAAGTTATCCCCACTTTCCCCTCGACACACACTTCCCCTGCAACGCGAAGAATAAGTCTGGAAATTCCACCATTTTTTTCATTGAAGAACGTGTCTTAATTTCCGTGATGACGGCTCTTGTATGGAATTAATTAGAATGCGAGGTTGTTGTAGGAACGCTTATTACGGATATTCTCTCTCTCTCTCTCTCTCTCTCTCTCTCTCTCTCTCTCTCTCTCTCTCTCTCTCCCATTACCAGTAATGTCAGCAAATAAAACGAATGTGATGTAAATAAGAGCCCATTTTAGTCATTATTTTGGTTAACGCCAGACGATTTTATTCGAGATAATGGAAGACCTCTATGCAACTAAAGGTTAAATGGGTGTCGTATTAATATGCGCATCGAGTTGAAGAGGATGTATCAATTTCAGCGAAATGTTGGTACGAAGTACCTCAGTTTTGCGTGATCATTTTATGAAGAGCACTGATGCACATGTCTTAAAAGTAATAATGATATTCTCTCTTCTCTCTCTCTCTCTCTCTCTCTCTCTCTCTCTCTCTCTCTCTCTCTCCTTTAAAGACACGTCTCTGGTTGATTGTGCCCCACATAGATGATCAAGCAACTTATTTTTTTTTATTACTTGCCTCATAAACACCTCTAAGTAGGAGACTCTTGAATTCGCCGAGGCAACAACGGGTGATCACCCACGAAACACTTTCATTCTCCATAAAGGACAAGTACACGGGGATAGATACGGAAACCTCCCACTAATATTCCTCGCCGAAAAGAGATTTTCTCTGCTTTCGTGGTGGCACAACACAGCGAAGTATGAACAACTTAATATATCACTTACTGCATAAACATCTTTCATGGCGGGAGACCCAAATTGAAACTCGGCGACATTAGAGAGTTGGCAGACATATACACATGACAGACATCCAATTACAGAAAACACGCTCACACACTTTCCTGCCTTGTTAATATGTCTAAGAATAGAGTAAAAAAATATTTGTAGAAACACAATTTCATAACGAACAAATGAGGTAGATTTGCGTTTCTGCCATCACGATTTCATTTTATCTCTTTCGCTTGGGTGGCTGGATGTTGGTGACGGGTGAGGGCATGGTGTGGAAAATCTGATTTCTGTTCTTAATTCTCGTTTCCACCCCTTTCCTGCAGAAGCATTTCATCACTCTGCCGGCGTGATGTTTTGCGCATACTTGGGTGTAGACTTGGAGAATTTAACCTCTATCTCTCTCTTAACCCTTTTGGTGCTAACCTGAAGTGGATCATGGGGTCTTTGTCGGACTGATACCTCGGTTTTAAATAAAGCTAAAATATTTTGCATAAAATCAAAATCATATTTTCAAGGTTTTTGTGACGATACGAAGTGGTTGGTGTGTGATCGGCACAAGTATTTATTGGTCCGTTATAGAGCTGCTGTCTAGTGTACGAGCTCTGTGTGTGCACTGTGCATAGCGTAATTCTAGAGCTAGATTATTATATGTTCTTCTCTCTCCTGTAAAAATTCCCTTGGCTACTTTTCCAGGGTCTCTCTCTCTCTCTCTCTCTCTCTCTCTCTCTCTCTCTCTCTAAAACAAGAAGAATTTAGATTGAAATTTTTGTGTATGATAAATGCTTAAATAATTCGCGTGAGCCAAAGCGGCAAGATATGAATACGAATTGCTCCATAAGGAAAAATAAAGGTTTCTCGCTTTGCATAATTTTTTATTACCTTTGTCTGTCTGTCTGTCTGTCTGTCTGTCTGTCTGTCTGTCTGTCTTGTCTCTCTATTTGTTTATCTGTGTGTTGCCTTTTCCTCGCCTTTTTATGCTTTATTTTTGTAGTTTTTGTTCGATATGTTGTACACATACCAATAATAATTTCTCTACTATTGTCTCGCGTTTAGTCCCAAGCTATTTTGTATATATATATATATATATTACTGTAAAAGCCCGACGAGTGGTAAATCTTAAGATTTGCCGGTAAATCTTGACATTTACCATGTACATCTGGTAAAAGTAAAAAAAAAAAGTGAAATTTTACTTATTTCTGACTTTTACCAAATCTACATGGTAAATATCAAGATTTACCTAACCTAACCTAACCACTTATTTCGGACTTTTACCAGATTTACCAGATGTACATGGTAAATGTCAAGATTTACCACTCGTCGGGCTTTTACAGTGACATATATATATATATATATATATATATATATATATGAAATGAAAATAAAAATGAAAAGGTTTATTGGCAGACTATAGTCCATATGACAAATATTATTGATACAATGACAGTTCATATACTAAGGATAGAAATACTGTATATACACAATTGATTAGAAATAATACTGCACTGTCGAAGTTAAGTGGACTACAGACAGACGTTTTCGTACCAAGAAAGAAGTCCATAGCTTAGACTGCAGGGGTTCCCAAACTTTTACTACCAAGGACCCCTAAATATTAATTCCGTACGGACATAGACCCCCCAAAAAAAATTATGAATTTTGGTATAAGAAAAAAAAATTAATAGAAATTTATTTTAATATAGTTAATGTTACTATTTTTCCAAAAGCTTAGAGACCCCCTGGAAGCTTCCTACAGACCCCTGGGGGTCTGTACAGACCACTTTGGGAATCCCTGGCTTAGAGGATAAATGGCAGGACTCATGGATAGCTTGGATGATCGGGTTGGTTGATTTTTTAATTCTTTGCATTAGACTGTGTTGAGCACGTCTTGTTACCTCCGGGAAGCTCGGGACAGTGCGGGTAGCAGACGTTTGCGAAGCTGAGCATCTCGGGGTAATTTATGTAAGAATCTAAAAGACCTGTTGTGCAGCAAATTTAGGGTTCTGCCGGAACCTTTTTTATAATTCACCCAGAGTTGGTGTCCGTATATATTACTGCAGAAAGTACGAAAGAGTGTGTCTTTAGCTTCACTTGTACAGAATCGAAAGTTCCTCATATGGTCAATGGTCATATTCGCTTACCACACAGGCTTCGAGATTGTTTTCTTATATCCGAGTCATCACTCAAGGAGCTGGTAATAGTTTGACCCAAAATTTAAACTCTTGTACTTCCTCAATTACTTCACCATTCATTTTAAACCTTATATCAGCTGGCTGATTACAGCTTTTAGGATGAAATTGCATAACCTTAGTTTTTGTAACATTAAAAAGAATATCATGTTTCTGCGAATACACTTCGCAGACGTTTAGTAGCCGATCCAGACCTTTAACAGAGGGACTTATTAACACCATATCATCGGCATAAACTAAGTTATTTATCCTCGTGTTATCTATACAACATCCCACTGTTGCCTCATTAAGTGAAGCAATTAATCCGTCAATATACACATTAAACAGCATAGGGGAGAGCAAGGAGCCTTGTCTCACCCCGCAAGAGGAGCCAAAACACTCGGATAGTATATTGCCCCACCTAACAGTGAAAGATCGGTGGGAATACCAAAATTTCAATAAATTTAATATGTACATGGGAACCTTCCTGTTTTCTAGTTTTGCGAATAAAATATTGTGGTTCACCCTCTCATATGCCTTACGTATATCAAGGAAACAGCTATAAATAGTTGAATTACTGTCAATATATTTAGATATTGTTTCTTTAAGTACATAGATACACAGGTCAGTTGAGTGGAACCTTTTAAAGCCAAACTGATTAGATGTCCATAGGAAATCATTTAATCGGAGTAACAAGAGTTTTTCTAGTAGTTTCGAGAAGCAGGAAGCGACAGCAATAGGCCTGTAATTATTGCTGGACAGAATGTCTCCGTACTTATTTTTGACCAGGGGCAAGATATATACCCTCATGAACTCTGCAGCGATATAGCTATGAGCAAACATGGCTGATAGGAGCAATGATATATGCAGACATACTACGTCATTTGCATATTTTAAGTGCTCATTCGATAAGTCATCTACCCCTGACGCAGAACCAGTCTTTAACTCTTTAATTAACCTCTTTACTTCAGAAAATGATATCAAAGTATTTTCCCTTGTCCCTCCCACAATCGTTTCGCTGCAATCTATCTTAAGATTATCCCCACTCACACTGTTAAGAATGTTAGAGGAGTGGTTTTTCCACAGCTTTGCAATTTCATCCTCCCCCGACACCCCATCGATTGTCGGAGGGAGGACATTTTTGACACCCGTTTGATTCTTAACAAATTTCCAAAATTTTTTATTATCGTTATTTATGCGAACTTCACAGGCTTTTGATGCTCGAATAGACTCTTCTTCCTGTTTACATCGATTTATATATATATTAGTGGTGGACCGGATATCCGCATCATTTTTAACATCCGCATCCGCACTTCTGACTGCGGTTGTTATGCGGATATTACATCTAATAAATTATGCAATTTACAATTAAAGTAGCTTATAAGGCCCAGTCATGCAGATTTCACGTAAAGTATTAATTATTAATGAACAAACAAATATATAAACCTGAAAATATAAATTCGTGGTAACAGAAAATTGAATGAAACTTGTTTCATTGAATTTTCTGTGGCTGAAACTCTTGAGAAAGTTATTATTTTTATCATAATGAAAACATTAATATTAATTTTAATTCTTATGCATTGCCTGCCCTAATAGTAATATCACGAAATTTTAAAAATTATGTCGTATATTCATAATTCTATATTATATTGATAGATTAACTAAATATCCGCCTCCGCGGATATTGAAAAACTGACATCCGGTCCACCACTAATATATATATATATATATATATATATATATATATATACACACACACACACACCATTGTCCTAATTGCGTTTTTAGAAAACATTTTTCACTCATTAAAGTTAGATTAACATTTAGCAAAAATTTTACCTGTTCGGCAACTTATTCCCATATGCGAATGGGAATAAGTTGCCGAACAGGTAAAATTTTAAATAAGAAAGAAGCCTCCAGTATTCGGGAACACAGTATAAAATGTAAAACTGATGTCACTTTAGATAATTTTAAAATTCTCGGTTGTAATTCTTGTCCTAACTCACTTAGAATTTTGGAATCTCTTTATATTAAAACATTGACCCCTTCTCTAAACGTGGATTCCTCAGCTGTCCCTCTAAATTTTTTATAAACCCCCCTCCCCAACTCCCCTCCCCCCTCCTCAATTTTTTATAATCCCCCCTCCCCTAACTTATAACTCCAACCGCCCAACCCATAGCTTGTTTCCTGTTTTGTTTTGTTTTAAATTACTCGTGCCTCGGAACCAGCATTGAAAGGTTCGTAGTGTTAATTATTCCATTGTATTAGTGTTAATTATTCCAGTGTACTAATTTCAAATTTACTATATGTAATTTAAAAATAGCTTTTTAAATTTCTGGTTAATTTTATATGTAAATTTTTATAACTTTGAATTTAACCCTCTTCTTTTAGTCTTTTTAAAATTTGCTTTTACTGAATAGGTTTTATGGAAATTATTTTGTCTTGTTCACATTTATTTATTGATTCTAATTTCATATTGTTATTATCTAGCCTGATGATGAGCGTATTGCTCGAAACGTTGCGCATTAAAGAAGACTTTTCATGGCATTTACATTCCTCCTTGTCATTGGATTTCTCCTAAATGTTATATATATATATATATATATATATATATATATATATATATATATATATATATATATATATATATATATCAGTAGTATGTCCTTCTTTTGCCCTTTATAACAGCTTCGACTCCGTTAATAATGGTTTCACTGTATTTCATTACCAGTGATGATGGAAACTTCATCTAAATATTCTCTAAGGTCTTTCTACAGTTGTTCAATATTAGATGGCGTCTCAGTTTATCCTTCTCGGCGTCTACATAGTTCCATATAGCCTCAATTCGATTCATGTCGGAGCTTTGTGAGTGATTGCCATTCCGTAATTTTTAGTTCTCCAGCGTCTTCCTTCCTCTTCAAATATGTTTTTACAATCTGCGCCGTGTGTTTGGGGTCTTTATCTTGTGAGAAGATGAACCCTTGTCCAATCAGACTCTGTTTAGTTAGAGTTCCATCGATTTTCACAAGGGAACCAACTCCAGATGAATTTATGGATCCTCAAACATTGATAGATTCTAACACATGCTTTACTGTTGGTTATAAGCACATATTATTATATCTCTCTCATCCTGTCGCCATCTTTATACCCAAAGATTTCACATTTTGATTCCTCTGTCCACGGAACCTTCGCCCAGTCGGTTGACAGCCAGTGGGCATGCTCTCGTTCGTAATTTACCCTCTTAGACTTCTTTTCCTGGTCTCGGATACAGTTTTTTGACAGCAACTCTTCCGTGCAAACTTGCCTCCTGCAGGGTTGTATTGTTACGTCCTAAACAATAGTACCAATGAGGAATTAAAAACCTGCTGCAAAATACGACTCTATTTTATTATATCTCTTCGCCACGTAATTTTCAAGTACTGGTATTGAGATTTTGTGGTTTGTTTTACTAGACCTTCCTTTTCGTTGTTTTTCTTCATTGACTCTGTTTGAAGATGGCGTTTGATAATGCCCCACACCCCTTTTACAGAAATACCCATTTTTTTTAGCAATTTTTCTAATAGTACGGGGCTCCAATAAACCTTAGCCCCCCGCCCATGGCCTAAACCATTAGAGGTACAGTAAAACTAAACATACCTTACAAAAGAGAATTTAATCCTGCATTTAATGAGAAACAATTAAAACTTGGTGTTTCTGCCATTGGCTTCCAAGACAGCCTGAATTCGCTTTGGGTAGCTTGCCAAAAGTGACGTGAATAGATCTTGATCGTTACGTAAATTTGCTAAAACAGTTTCAATGTGTTGCGTCATTGTATCCTTCGAAAATCGATTTGCTGCAGTTCTTGAAACAAGGGACATTCAACCTTGTCCTTTATAACTGATCCATGTGTTCACAGACGTTCAGGTCAGGAGAATTTCCTGGCCATTCTTCATTTCCAAAGAAATCGATCTCATGGTTCCGCAACAACTGTTGAGTGGCTAATGCCTTAAAGCAGGGGCCTTATCGTGCAGAAGTGTGACCTGATCGACATCCATAACATTGTTTGGGTTTCTTAGAAAAGGAATGACATGCTGGGATAGAATAATATCACGAAAATACTGTCCATCCCAACTCTGACCATTTGGCTTCAGCACCCACATGAGCTTCTTTGCAGTGAACAAAACAAACACACCAACACAGTCTGGACTTTTTAATAATTCGATTTCATCTGGTGTTGTGGCCCACACTCGATCATTTTGGTAGTTAGGCCAACGTGTTACGTAAATAAAAAATTCATCGGAGACAGCTAAATGCATGAAATCATCCACATCCCAATCTTCAAGATAATGGGCAAACCACATTCTGTCATCGATGTTGAGTTTTTCTTGGCTTTGGAAGTTCATGCCAAGGCTTTAAACCTTGCCTATGACGGTACAGTCGAATGATCTCACCACTAACGATCTTTCCTCTCAACACTTCGATCTCTCTAGAAAGTTTAGCACAGCTGTTTTTCCGCTTACGCGTACCGCTTTCAATGCTGTCCTTTGTTTCCTGAGAGAGTGGCAAATTTGGGCGGCCAGATTTGGTTGTATCCATTTCACATTCATCCAAAGTTTTATTCCAATTTCTTTTGACAAAGTCCCCACTTCTTCACAACTTTTTGGCAACCCATGAGCGTGTTATAAAGGTGGCTCCAGCATCACGAGCTTCCCGAAATGTTATTGCTCGTATGCGATCTATCACACGTTGCAACCTCTCCGAATCAGCAATTAATTGAGAAGCCATTATATTATCACTTTATCAGCTAGAGTAATTTTAATACCTGCAATAAATAAAAATTTTTATATATTTTTATAATCACTAAAAACTATTTCGATATAAGTAAACATGTAAGCTGCAAATGGGGGGGGGCTAAGGCTTTTTGGAACCCCTTATATCTTTCTTCTCGTAGTCACGATCTTTATATGAATATCCTCCGATATACGAGAGTCATTTCATTGCATGTGAAAAAATCAGTTGAATCCAGCTTTGAAAAGATTTCAAGGCACTCATTATTTGAATACGTGATGTTGAAAATTAGGAGTGTTTATAAAGCCCATTACATACTGCTGTTATATTTTCACTAAAAAGAAGAAATAACATGCCTGAGTGTTGCCGTTAAAGAATGCTTCTAGCTAATTAACTGATAATCTTGTAGGTTTCTGTTTATA
Organism: Bathynomus jamesi; assembly: GCA_023014485.1. Lineage (NCBI taxonomy): Eukaryota > Metazoa > Arthropoda > Malacostraca > Isopoda > Cirolanidae > Bathynomus > Bathynomus jamesi. The sequence continues at coordinate 1,201,959 of JAJOZX010000545.1, read as the reverse complement.
TCGCACATGCGTAACTTGGACAAGTAAAATTAGGCTATTTAGGAATGTTTGTTGCCAAATTCTAGCTCTAAACTAGAATATGGAGCATTTTTGGTATAGAGAGGTGTGTGTGTGTGTGTGTGTGTGTGTGTGTGTGTGTGTGTGGTGTCAGCATGACTCCAGATTCCTGGGATCTTGGGAGCATTGCTCCAGTAAATTTGACCATGAGAAAAAGTAAATTTGGGTTTGGGTTTTGTTCATCCGCTAGACGTTATGCAATTTTTTTGCGTATACGTTCTTGTACAAACCAATTTTTTAAATTACAAATTTAGTTATTTTAAGTTTAGTTGGTAATTCCATATTTAACAATTATTTTTATTTTTTGTTAAGCTTCACTGTTTTGATAATTAAAATTTTATTAAAACGTATATTTTTTTAATATAAATTATCAGGATTGGACTATGTTCCATTGATCTCGGCCAGGTTTGATAAATTGGCCAGATAATTACTTGTGCGGTTTTAAGTAATCCACCATGACTCTAGAATTGAAAAGTTTAGTTAAGTTTAAACTTACTTTTACTTACTTTAACTTACCTACTTTTACTTACTCTTCCTTACTTTTACTAAGTTTAAAGCACTTACTTTTACTTACTTTCATTGTACTATATTTACTTACTTTTACTCACTTTTACCATACTATATTTACTAACTTTTACTTATTTTGTATTTTTTCAGGTAGTCAATAATCAATAATGGATCCTAATATTGATGAAGTTGGAGAGAAAAGTGAGGGTGTTAAAAGGGGTTACTTTTGTGGTCAATGCAAGAACAAATATTCAAAGAAGCAAAACTGGGAGGAACATTTTAATTCCAAAAAAAATATTTGTTACAATAAGAGGTCCCAGAGTTTGGGCCCACAGCTTAGATATTGCAGTAAAGAAATACCAGGATGAAGTGCAGCAAAGAGATACGGCAAAGCAGTCATTTAGTTTGTTCACAAAATGTGCTAGTGCTAGACCTCAGAAAAATGAACCAACTTCATCAACTGCTAATCTAGAAAATGAAACTTTTTCACTAGATGTTTCACAGACTGAAGAAAGTGCTTCTCCTCCACCTAAGAAACAAAAAGTAAGTGAGGAATCTGCGCATCAGACTAACAAAACTGCTTTAGAGGAATTTGAAAATTCCCAAATCCAGAAGACATTGAATGCAATTTTGCGCCTAACAAAAGAAACTCACCAAGCTGTTGTGGTTAATAAAGAGAAGAGTCAAAATATGCCTTCAAGTTCAATTGTTGCATCCAAATCTAATAAAGCAAATAGTGACCTAATATGCCTGATGTAGATATAGCTGTTGAGGATGAAGATGATGATAATCAAGAAGATATTGATGATGCTTCTGATGAAAATGTTTACATTATATTGCATAGCTTGCACAGACCCCAAAGCATGTGCTTCAGACAAACATTCTAACATAAAAGGTTACTTCAATGTTAAAGATTTAACCTATGTATGCAAACAAGGAGAAAATCAAGAGAGATGGTTTAGAAATCTGAAAACCCACCTGAAGAGACATTTAATTAAACTTCAGCATCATCAAAGAGCTGCTGTTTATGAAGTGATGAAAACATCTTCTCGGAACACTACTAAACGCATAGAAGACTTATGTGGCAACATCTTATACTACATAATGAAAACAAACACTGCATGGGCTCTATATCCAGTACTTCTAGCTGTATTACATAGGTCAGGTTGTGAGGTTGGAAATTTGAATCATAGCACACATGCGTGCGAGACAATTTGTGAGCTATTAGATAATCAACTTAAAGAACAAACTGTAAAGTGGTTCTTAGAACAAACTTCAGTAACAATAACAGCTGACATTGGAACAATTTTGGGATTAAGCATGCTAGTTGTATTAGTTATGAGTGAAGAAGATAAGACTGTAAAACTTGCTGGGATAAATTTAGTACGCAGCAAATCAGGAGTTTATTTGGCCAATGAAATTTTTGTGTTGAAGTCTCCTAATCACTTGAAACTATCTGAAGAAGCAATTAAATCCAAGGTATCTGGAATGGTTGGAGATGGGTGCTTTTTGTAAGGACAACGAGCCATTTAAAAACGAAATGAAAAAGTTGTTTGGAGAAAATTTCAAATTTCGATGGGACTTAATGCATCTTGTGAACAGAGCCCACGTTGATGCATTGAAGAAAATTTGTAAACTAAGTGAGCTTTTAGACTTTATTCAGAATCACTCTTCAAATCTGAGATCAGGCCTTGACTATACCAATATGGTTCTTGACAATATCATTGGTTTTAAGAGACCAAAACTCAAATCTGATACTCGCATGGTTAATTACGAATTTGATCAATTTGACAGATTTGTGGAAAATTGTGTGTTTTTGATCATCCACAAGAGAAAGAAATTAGTGCCAAGTTCTATGTATTGATTTCCTATGTAACAAAGATTATGTTGCAAGTAGTTCAAAAAACCACAGTTAGTGCAGAATTTGTAGAAAATATATTTTATAAAGAAGGAGGGAAAACTGTTATGTTAAGAGTGATGGAAACAATTTCCAAATTAGCTAATGGAGGAAATGCAAATGATGTAGTTTCTGAATTTAAGCACGATACCACAGGGCAGCAAAAGGAACTAACAGCTGAGGATTACATCCTAAATGAAGTTTACAAATACATCAAGAAACGTTCTGATTACTACCAGGTTGCTGAAGTTGCTAGACCATCCAGAACCAGATCTGAAAGTAGTTTTACAAAAGACTCAGTGATAAATTGGCTGACAGAATATATAGAACAGCTGTGGAAAGGAATCACAGAGAGATTAAAGCATTTTGATAAAGATGGATCAACTGCCTGGAGTGAAGCACCAGCTGAAGGGACATTCTCCATTCTTGGTTACATTGTTGAACACAAAGGATCCATTAAGCCATCTCATTTGACTAAGCTGTGCAGAATTGTGAAGGAGGGTCCAGCTCCAGGCACTAGATCTGCTGTAATGATCACACAGAAAGCCATTGATCAGTGGCCAAGCATACATGGCGGTAAATTCACAACAAATGCCTACATGCAAGGTCTAACATCGTCCACTGTTGCTGCTGCAATGAATAAATAAACTTAAGGTGAGTTATAAACTGTACATTATTGTATTATTATGTTTAGCTAAAACAATTTGTAATTGGTATGTCGTCAATTCAAGAGTTTACTATCATTAACCTATCTAGTGGTGTAAGGGGAAAAAAAGTAAATTCAGAGCTGTGCTCCAGTAAATTTTTTCAAATCTGGAGTCGTGTGTGTGTGTGTGTGTGTGAATCAATAATATAATGCAAAGCTATTCAAAAAAGAAAGCTTGACAAGAGCATTTGCCCCGTAACACTTTTTTGAGGTTCCTCGGCCTGAAGACGACCTCGATTCCGTATCTCAACAGATATCGATATAGTCCTGGAAAGCAGCCAAACAGATAAATGGCCTTCAACTTCCCCATATCCTGCTCCCTCCCACTCACCCACTTACTCTCCTGGGACTTTCTGCATGCGCCACCCTCATTCATTCATTCATTCATTCATTTATTCTTTCATTTTTATACCCTTATATACCCTCTTCATTCCAGAATTTGGTCTTTCTCTACCATCATTCAAAATATGGGGAGTCCTTCCTTATCTCTCTTGTCAAAACTGAAGAAAAAGTTAAGTACTCCCCTCGACGAAACAATAACACTGACTTTTATGACTCCTAAAAGGTGCATTTCAACGCACCTCCCCCTTATTCATTAATTTAAAAAAAGTGGAGAAGTTATCCCCACTTTCCCCTCGACACACACTTCCCCTGCAACGCGAAGAATAAGTCTGGAAATTCCACCATTTTTTTCATTGAAGAACGTGTCTTAATTTCCGTGATGACGGCTCTTGTATGGAATTAATTAGAATGCGAGGTTGTTGTAGGAACGCTTATTACGGATATTCTCTCTCTCTCTCTCTCTCTCTCTCTCTCTCTCTCTCTCTCTCTCTCTCCCATTACCAGTAATGTCAGCAAATAAAACGAATGTGATGTAAATAAGAGCCCATTTTAGTCATTATTTTGGTTAACGCCAGACGATTTTATTCGAGATAATGGAAGACCTCTATGCAACTAAAGGTTAAATGGGTGTCGTATTAATATGCGCATCGAGTTGAAGAGGATGTATCAATTTCAGCGAAATGTTGGTACGAAGTACCTCAGTTTTGCGTGATCATTTTATGAAGAGCACTGATGCACATGTCTTAAAAGTAATAATGATATTCTCTCTCTCTCTCTCTCTCTCTCTCTCTCTCTCTCTCTCTCTCTCTCTCTCCTTTAAAGACACGTCTCTGGTTGATTGTGCCCCACATAGATGATCAAGCAACTTATTTTTTTTTATTACTTGCCTCATAAACACCTCTAAGTAGGAGACTCTTGAATTCGCCGAGGCAACAACGGGTGATCACCCACGAAACACTTTCATTCTCCATAAAGGACAAGTACACGGGGATAGATACGGAAACCTCCCACTAATATTCCTCGCCGAAAAGAGATTTTCTCTGCTTTCGTGGTGGCACAACACAGCGAAGTATGAACAACTTAATATATCACTTACTGCATAAACATCTTTCATGGCGGGAGACCCAAATTGAAACTCGGCGACATTAGAGAGTTGGCAGACATATACACATGACAGACATCCAATTACAGAAAACACGCTCACACACTTTCCTGCCTTGTTAATATGTCTAAGAATAGAGTAAAAAAATATTTTGTAGAAACACAATTTCATAACGAACAAATGAGGTAGATTTGCGTTTCTGCCATCACGATTTCATTTTATCTCTTTCGCTTGGGTGGCTGGATGTTGGTGACGGGTGAGGGCATGGTGTGGAAAATCTGATTTCTGTTCTTAATTCTCGTTTCCACCCCTTTCCTGCAGAAGCATTTCATCACTCTGCCGGCGTGATGTTTTGCGCATACTTGGGTGTAGACTTGGAGAATTTAACCTCTATCTCTCTCTTAACCCTTTTGGTGCTAACCTGAAGTGGATCATGGGGTCTTTGTCGGACTGATACCTCGGTTTTAAATAAAGCTAAAATATTTTGCATAAAATCAAAATCATATTTTCAAGGTTTTTGTGACGATACGAAGTGGTTGGTGTGTGATCGGCACAAGTATTTTATTGGTCCGTTTATAGAGCTGCTGTCTAGTGTACGAGCTCTGTGTGTGCACTGTGCATAGCGTAATTCTAGAGCTAGATTATTATATGTTCTTCTCTCTCCTGTAAAAATTCCCTTGGCTACTTTTCCAGGGTCTCTCTCTCTCTCTCTCTCTCTCTCTCTCTCTCTCTCTAAAACAAGAAGAATTTAGATTGAAATTTTTGTGTATGATAAATGCTTAAATAATTCGCGTGAGCCAAAGCGGCAAGATATGAATACGAATTGCTCCATAAGGAAAAATAAAGGTTTCTCGCTTTGCATAATTTTTTATTACCTTTGTCTGTCTGTCTGTCTGTCTGTCTGTCTGTCTGTCTGTCTGTCTGTCTCTCTATTTGTTTATCTGTGTGTTGCCTTTTCCTCGCCTTTTTATGCTTTATTTTTGTAGTTTTTGTTCGATATGTTGTACACATACCAATAATAATTTCTCTACTATTGTCTCGCGTTTAGTCCCAAGCTATTTTGTATATATATATATATATATATACTGTAAAAGCCCGACGAGTGGTAAATCTTAAGATTTGCCGGTAAATCTTGACATTTACCATGTACATCTGGTAAAAGTAAAAAAAAAAAAGTGAAATTTTACTTATTTCTGACTTTTACCAAATCTACATGGTAAATATCAAGATTTACCTAACCTAACCTAACCACTTATTTCGGACTTTTACCAGATTTACCAGATGTACATGGTAAATGTCAAGATTTACCACTCGTCGGGCTTTTACAGTGACATATATATATATATATATATATATATATATATGAAATGAAAATAAAAATGAAAAGGTTTATTGGCAGACTATAGTCCATATGACAAATATTATTGATACAATGACAGTTCATATACTAAGGATAGAAATACTGTATATACACAATTGATTAGAAATAATACTGCACTGTCGAAGTTAAGTGGACTACAGACAGACGTTTTCGTACCAAGAAAGAAGTCCATAGCTTAGACTGCAGGGGTTCCCAAACTTTTACTACCAAGGACCCCTAAATATTAATTCCGTACGGACATAGACCCCCCACAAAAAAAATTATGAATTTTGGTATAAGAAAAAAAAATTAATAGAAATTTATTTTAATATAGTTAATGTTACTATTTTTCCAAAAGCTTAGAGACCCCCTGGAAGCTTCCTACAGACCCCTGGGGGTCTGTACAGACCACTTTGGGAATCCCTGGCTTAGAGGATAAATGGCAGGACTCATGGATAGCTTGGATGATCGGGTTGGTTGATTTTTTAATTCTTTGCATTAGACTGTGTTGAGCACGTCTTGTTACCTCCGGGAAGCTCGGGACAGTGCGGGTAGCAGACGTTTGCGAAGCTGAGCATCTCGGGGGTAATTTATGTAAGAATCTAAAAGACCTGTTGTGCAGCAAATTTAGGGTTCTGCCGGAACCTTTTTTATAATTCACCCAGAGTTGGTGTCCGTATATATTACTGCAGAAAGTACGAAAGAGTGTGTCTTTAGCTTCACTTGTACAGAATCGAAAGTTCCTCATATGGTCAATGGTCATATTCGCTTACCACACAGGCTTCGAGATTGTTTTCTTATATCCGAGTCATCACTCAAGGAGCTGGTAATAGTTTGACCCAAATATTTAAACTCTTGTACTTCCTCAATTACTTCACCATTCATTTTAAACCTTATATCAGCTGGCTGATTACAGCTTTTAGGATGAAATTGCATAACCTTAGTTTTTGTAACATTAAAAAGAATATCATGTTTCTGCGAATACACTTCGCAGACGTTTAGTAGCCGATCCAGACCTTTAACAGAGGGACTTATTAACACCATATCATCGGCATAAACTAAGTTATTTATCCTCGTGTTATCTATACAACATCCCACTGTTGCCTCATTAAGTGAAGCAATTAATCCGTCAATATACACATTAAACAGCATAGGGGAGAGCAAGGAGCCTTGTCTCACCCCGCAAGAGGAGCCAAAACACTCGGATAGTATATTGCCCACCTAACAGTGAAAGATCGGTGGGAATACCAAAATTTCAATAAATTTAATATGTACATGGGAACCTTCCTGTTTTCTAGTTTTGCGAATAAAATATTGTGGTTCACCCTCTCATATGCCTTACGTATATCAAGGAAACAGCTATAAATAGTTGAATTACTGTCAATATATTTAGATATTGTTTCTTTAAGTACATAGATACACAGGTCAGTTGAGTGGAACCTTTTAAAGCCAAACTGATTAGATGTCCATAGGAAATCATTTAATCGGAGTAACAAGAGTTTTTCTAGTAGTTTCGAGAAGCAGGAAGCGACAGCAATAGGCCTGTAATTATTGCTGGACAGAATGTCTCCGTACTTATTTTTGACCAGGGGCAAGATATATACCCTCATGAACTCTGCAGCGATATAGCTATGAGCAACATGGCTGATAGGAGCAATGATATATGAAGACATACTACGTCATTTGCATATTTTAAGTGCTCATTCGATAAGTCATCTACCCTGACGCAGAACAGTCTTTAATCTTTAATTAACCTCTTTACTTCAGAAAATGATATCAAAGTATTTTCCCTTGTCCCTCCCACAATCGTTTCGCTGCAATCTATCTTAAGATTATCCCCACTCACACTGTTAAGAATGTTAGAGGAGTGGTTTTTCCACAGCTTTGCAATTTCATCCTCCCCCGACACCCCATCGATTTGTCGGAGGGAGGACATTTTTGACACCCGTTTGATTCTTAACAAATTTCCAAAATTTTTTATTATCGTTATTTATGCGAACTTCACAGGCTTTTGATGCTCGAATAGACTCTTCTTCCTGTTTACATCGCTTTATATATATATAGTGGTGGACCGGATATCCGCATCATTTTTAACATCCGCATCCGCACTTCTGACTGCGGTTGTTATGCGGATATTACATCTAATAAATTATGCAATTTACAATTAAAGTAGCTTATAAGGCCCAGTCATGCAGATTTCACGTAAAGTATTAATTATTAATGAACAAACAAATATATAAACCTGAAAATATAAATTCGTGGTAACAGAAAATTGAATGAAACTTGTTTCATTGAATTTTCTGTGGCTGAAACTCTTGAGAAAGTTATTATTTTATCATAATGAAAACATTAATATTAATTTTAATTCTTATGCATTGCCTGCCCTAATAGTAATATCACGAAATTTTAAAAATTATGTCGTATATTCATAATTCTATATTATATTGATAGATTAACTAAATATCCGCCTCCGCGGATATTGAAAACTGACATCCGGTCCACCACTAATATATATATATATAATATATATATATTATATACACACACACACACACCATTGTCCTAATTGCGTTTTTAGAAAACATTTTTCACTCATTAAAGTTAGATTAACATTTAGCAAAAATTTTACCTGTTCGGCAACTTATTCCCATATGCGAATGGGAATAAGTTGCCGAACAGGTAAAATTTTAAATAAGAAAGAAGCCTCCAGTATTCGGGAACACAGTATAAAATGTAAAACTGATGTCACTTTAGATAATTTTAAAATTCTCGGTTGTAATTCTTGTCCTAACTCACTTAGAATTTTGGAATCTCTTTATATTAAAACATTGACCCCTTCTCTAAACGTGGATTCCTCAGCTGTCCCTCTAAATTTTTTATAAACCCCCCTCCCCAACTCCCCTCCCCCCTCCTCAATTTTTTATAATCCCCCCTCCCCTAACTTATAACTCCAACCGCCCAACCCATAGCTTGTTTCCTGTTTTGTTTTGTTTTAAATTACTCGTGCCTCGGAACCAGCATTGAAAGGTTCGTAGTGTTAATTATTCCATTGTATTAGTGTTAATTATTCCAGTGTACTAATTTCAAATTTACTATATGTAATTTAAAAATAGCTTTTTAAATTTCTGGTTAATTTTATATGTAAATTTTTATAACTTTGAATTTAACCCTCTTCTTTTAGTCTTTTTAAAATTTGCTTTTACTGAATAGGTTTTATGGAAATTATTTTGTCTTGTTCACATTTATTTATTGATTCTAATTTCATATTGTTATTATCTAGCCTGATGATGAGCGTATTGCTCGAAACGTTGCGCATTAAAGAAGACTTTTCATGGCATTTACATTCCTCCTTGTCATTGGATTTCTCCTAAATGTTATATATATATATATAATATATATATATATATATATATATATATATATTATATATATATATATCAGTAGTATGTCCTTCTTTTGCCCTTTATAACAGCTTCGACTCCGTTAATAATGGTTTCACTGTATTTCATTACCAGTGATGATGGAAACTTCATCTAAATATTCTCTAGGTCTTTCTACAGTTGTTCAATATTAGATGGCGTCAGTTTATCCTTCTCGGCGTCTACATAGTTCCATATAGCCTCAATTCGATTCATGTCGGAGCTTTGTGAGTGATTGCCATTCCGTAATTTTTAGTTCTCCAGCGTCTTCCTTCCTCTTCAAATATGTTTTTACAATCTGCGCCGTGTGTTTGGGGTCTTTATCTTGTGAGAAGATGAACCCTTGTCCAATCAGACTCTGTTTAGTTAGAGTTCCATCGATTTTCACAAGGGAACCAACTCCAGATGAATTTATGGATCCTCAAACATTGATAGATTCTAACACCATGCTTTACTGTTGGTTATAAGCACATATTATTATATCTCTCTCATCCTGTCGCCATCTTTATACCCAAAGATTTCACATTTTGATTCCTCTGTCCACGGAACCTTCGCCCAGTCGGTTGACAGCCAGTGGGCATGCTCTCGTTCGTAATTTACCCTCTTAGACTTCTTTTCCTGGTCTCGGATACAGTTTTTTGACAGCAACTCTTCCGTGCAAACTTGCCTCCTGCAGGGTTGTATTGTTACGTCCTAAACGATAGTACCCAATGAGGAATTAAAAACCTGCTGCAAAATACGACTCTATTTTATTATATCTCTTCGCCACGTAATTTTCAAGTACTGGTATTGAGATTTTGTGGTTTGTTTTACTAGACCTTCCTTTTCGTTGTTTTTCTTCATTGACTCTGTTTGAAGATGGCGTTTGATAATGCCCCACACCCCTTTTACAGAAATACCCTTTTTTTTAGCAATTTTTCTAATAGTACGGGGCTCCAATAAACCTTAGCCCCCCCGCCCATGGCCTAAACCATTAGAGGTACAGTAAAACTAAACATACCTTACAAAAGAGAATTTAATCCTGCATTTAATGAGAAACAATTAAACTTGGTGTTTCTGCCATTGGCTTCCAAGACAGCCTGAATTCGCTTTGGGTAGCTTGCCAAAAGTGACGTGAATAGATCTTGATCGTTACGTAAATTTGCTAAAACAGTTTCAATGTGTTGCGTCATTGTATCCTTCGAAAATCGATTTGCTGCAAGTTCTTGAAACAAGGGACATTCAACCTTGTCCTTTATAACTGATCCATTGTGTTCACAGACGTTCAGGTCAGGAGAATTTCCTGGCCATTCTTCATTTCCAAAGAAATCGATCTCATGGTTCCGCAACAACTGTTGAGTGGCTAATGCCTTAAAGCAGGGGGCCTTATCGTGCAGAAGTGTGACCTGATCGACATCCATAACATTGTTTGGGTTTCTTAGAAAAGGAATGACATGCTGGGATAGAATAATATCACGAAAATACTGTCCATCCCAACTCTGACCATTTGGCTTCAGCACCCACATGAGCTTCTTTGCAGTGAACAAAACAAACACACCAACACAGTCTGGACTTTTTAATAATTCGATTTCATCTGGTGTTGTGGCCCACACTCGATCATTTTGGTAGTTAGGCCAACGTGTTACGTAAATAAAAAATTCATCGGAGACAGCTAAATGCATGAAATCATCCACATCCCAATCTTCAAGATAATGGGCAAACCACATTCTGTCATCGATGTTGAGTTTTTCTTGGCTTTGGAAGTTCATGCCAAGGCTTTAAACCTTGCCTATGACGGTACAGTCGAATGATCTCACCACTAACGATCTTTCCTCTCAACACTTCGATCTCTCTAGAAAGTTTAGCACAGCTGTTTTTCCGCTTACGCGTACCGCTTTCAATGCTGTCCTTTGTTTCCTGAGAGAGTGGCAAATTTGGGCGGCCAGATTTGGTTGTATCCATTTCACATTCATCCAAAGTTTTATTCCAATTTCTTTTGACAAAGTCCCCACTTCTTCACAACTTTTTGGCAACCCATGAGCGTGTTATAAAGGTGGCTCCAGCATCACGAGCTTCCCGAAATGTTATTGCTCGTATGCGATCTATCACACGTTGCCTCTCCGAATCAGCAATTAATTGAGAAGCCATTATATTATCACTTTATCAGCTAGAGTAATTTTAATACCTGCAATAAATAAAAAATTTATATATTTTTATAATCACTAAAAACTATTTCGATATAAGTAAACATGTAAGCTGCAAATGGGGGGGGCTAAGGCTTTTTGGAACCCCTTATATCTTTCTTTTCGTAGTCACGATCTTTATATGAATATCCTCCGATATACGAGAGTCATTTCATTGCATGTGAAAAAATCAGTTGAATCCAGCTTTGAAAAGATTTCAAGGCACTCATTATTTGAATACGTGATGTTGAAAATTAGGAGTGTTTATAAAGCCCATTACATACTGCTGTTATATTTTCACTAAAAAGAAGAAATAACATGCCTGAGTGTTGCCGTTAAAGAATGCTTCTAGCTAATTAACTGATAATCTTGTAGGTTTCTGTTTATATCGCACATGCGTAACTTGGACAAGTAAAATTAGGCTATTTAGGAACGTTTGTTGCCAAATTCTAGCTCTAAACTAGAATATGGAGCATTTTTTGGTATAGAGAGGTGTGTGCGTGTGTGTGTGTGTGTGTGTGTGTGTGTGTGCGTGACTCCAGATTCCTGGGATCTTGGGAGCATTGCTCCAGTAAATTTGACCATGAGAAAAAGTAAATTTGGGTTTGTGTTTTGTTCATCCGCTAGACGTTATGCAATTTTTTTGCGTATACGTTCTTGTACAAACCAATTTTTTTAAATTACAAATTTAGTTATTTTAAGTTTAGTTGGTAATTCCATATTTAACAATTATTTTTATTTTTTGTTAAGCTTCAATGTTTGATAATTAAAATTTTATTTAAACGTATATTTTTTTAATATAAAATTATCAGGATTGGACTATGTTCCATTGATCTCGGCCAGGTTTGATAAATTGGCCAGATAATTACTTGTGCGGTTTTAAGTAATCCACCATGACTCTAGAATTGAAAAGTTTAGTTAAGTTTAAACTTACTTTTACTTACTTTAACTTACCTACTTTTACTTACTCTTCCTTACTTTTACTAAGTTTAAAGCACTTACTTTTACTTACTTTCATTGTACTATATTTACTTACTTTTACTCACTTTTACCATACTATATTTACTAACTTTTACTTATTTTGTATTTTTTCAGGTAGTCAATAAATAATCAATAATGGATCCTAATATTGATGAAGTTGGAGAGAAAAGTGAGGGTGTTAAAAGGGGTTACTTTTGTGGTCAATGCAAGAACAAATATTCAAAGAAGCAAAACTGGGAGGAACATTTTAATTCCAAAAAAAATATTTGTTACAATACAAGAGGTCCCAGAGTTTGGGCCCACAGCTTAGATATTGCAGTAAAGAAATACCAGGATGAAGTGCAGCAAAGAGATACGGCAAAGCAGTCATTTAGTTTGTTCACAAAATGTGCTAGTGCTAGACCTCAGAAAAATGAACCAACTTCATCAACTGCTAATCTAGAAAATGAAACTTTTTCACTAGATGTTTCACAGACTGAAGAAAGTGCTTCTCCTCCACCTAAGAAACAAAAGGTAAGTGAGGAATCTGCGCATCAGACTAACAAAACTGCTTTAGAGGAATTTGAAAATTCCCAAATCCAGAAGACATTGAATGCAATTTTGCGCCTAACAAAAGAAACTCACCAAGCTGTTGTGGTTAATAAAGAGAAGAGTCAAAATATGCCTTCAAGTTCAAGTGTTGCATCCAAATCTAATAAAGCAAAAAGCAACAAATTTGACATTTCCATAGCCCATTTAAGCAAGTGTAAATCAATACAAGAAATCCTGAACAATGATTTGATCAAATCTACATTCAAATTGGTGGAAAAGAAGGATCTAGGGCATGCTGATGATTCATTTTCAGTACCAAGTGATATAATGGAAAACATTGCAAATAGTGACACTAATATGCCTGATGTAGATATAGCTGTTGAGGATGAAGATGATGATAATCAAGAAGATATTGATGATGCTTCTGATGATAAAATGTTTACATTATATTGCATAGCTTGCACAGACCCCAAAGTATGTGCTTCAGACAAACATTCTAACATAAAAGGTTACTTCAATGTTAAAGATTTAACCTATGTATGCAAACAAGGAGAAAATCAAGAGAGATGGTTTAGAAATCTGAAAACCCACCTGAAGAGACATTTAATTAAACTTCAGCATCATCAAAGAGCTGCTGTTTATGAAGTGATGAAAACATCTTCTCGGAACACTACTAAACGCATAGAAGACTTATGTGGCAACATCTTATACTACATAATGAAAACAAACACTGCATGGGCTCTATATCCAGTACTTCTAGCTGTATTACATAGGTCAGGTTGTGAGGTTGGAAATTTGAATCATAGCACACATGCGTGCGAGACAATTTGTGAGCTATTAGATAATCAACTTAAAGAACAAACTGTAAAGTGGTTCTTAGAACAAACTTCAGTAACAATAACAGCTGACATTGGAACAATTTTGGGATTAAGCATGCTAGTTGTATTAGTTATGAGTGAAGAAGATAAGACTGTAAAACTTGCTGGGATAAATTTAGTACGCAGCAAATCAGGAGTTTATTTGGCCAATGAAATTTTTGATGTGTTGAAGTCTCCTAATCACTTGAAACTATCTGAAGAAGCAATTAAATCCAAGGTATATGGAATGGTTGGAGATGGGGCTTTTTGTAAGGACAACGAGCCATTTAAAAACGAAATTAAAAAGTTGTTTGGAGAAAATTTCAAATTTCGATGGGACTTAATGCATCTTGTGAACAGAGCCCACGTTGATGCATTGAAGAAAATTTGTAAACTAAGTGAGCTTTTAGACTTTATTCAGAATCACTCTTCAAATCTGAGATCAGGCCTTGACTATACCAATATGGTTCTTGACAATATCATTGGTTTTAAGAGACCAAAACTCAAATCTGATACTCGCATGGTTAATTACGAATTTGATCAATTTGACAGATTTGTGGAAAATTGTGTTTTTTGATCATCCACAAGAGAAAGAAATTAGTGCCAAGTTCTATGTATTGATTTCCTATGTAACAAAGATTATGTTGCAAGTAGCTCAAAAAACCACAGTTAGTGCAGAATTTGTAGAAAATATATTTTATAAAGAAGGAGGGAAAACTGTTATGTTAAGAGTGATGGAAACAATTTCCAAATTAGCTAATGGAGGAAATGCAAATGATGTAGTTTCTGAATTTAAGCACGATACCACAGGGCAGCAAAAGGAACTAACAGCTGAGGATTACATCCTAAATGAAGTTTACAAATACATCAAGAAACGTTCTGATTACTACCAGGTTGCTGAAGTTGCTAGACCATCCAGAACCAGATCTGAAAGTAGTTTTACAAAAGACTCAGTGATAAATTGGCTGACAGAATATATAGAACAGCTGTGGAAAGGAATCACAGAGAGATTAAAGCATTTTGATAAAGATGGATCAACTGCCTGGAGTGAAGCACCAGCTGAAGGGACATTCTCCATTCTTGGTTACATTGTTGAACACAAAGGATCCATTAAGCCATCTCATTTGACTAAGCTGTGCAGAATTGTGAAGGAGGGTCCAGCTCCAGGCACTAGATCTGCTGTAATGATCACACAGAAAGCCATTGATCAGTGGCCAAGCATACATGGCGGTAAATTCACAACAAATGCCTACATGCAAGGTCTAACATCGTCCACTGTTGCTGCTGCAATGAATAAATAAACTTAAGGTGAGTTATAAACTGTACATTATTGTATTATTATGTTTAGCTAAAACAATTTGTAATTGGTATGTCGTCAATTCAAGAGTTTACTATCATTAACCTATCTAGTGGTGTAAGGGGAAAAAAAGTAAATTCAGAGCTGTGCTCCAGTAAATTTTTTCAAATCTGGAGTCGTGTGTGTGTGTGTGTGTGTGAATCAATAATATAATGCAAAGCTATTCAAAAAAGAAAGCTTGACAAGAGCATTTGCCCCGTAACACTTTTTTGAGGTTCCTCGGCCTGAAGACGACCTCGATTCCGTATCTCAACAGATATCGATATAGTCCTGGAAAGCAGCCAAACAGATAAATGGCCTTCAACTTCCCCATATCCTGCTCCCTCCCACTCACCCACTTACTCTCCTGGGACTTTCTGCATGCGCCACCCTCATTCATTCATTCATTCATTCATTTATTCTTTCATTTTTTATACCCTTATATACCCTCTTCATTCCAGAATTTGGTCTTTCTCTACCATCATTCAAAATATGGGGAGTCCTTCCTTATCTCTCTTGTCAAAACTGAAGAAAAAGTTAAGTACTCCCCTCGACGAAACAATAACACTGACTTTTATGACTCCTAAAAGGTGCATTTCAACGCACCTCCCCCTTATTCATTAATTTAAAAAAGTGGGAAGTTATCCCCACTTTCCCCTCGACACACACTTCCCCTGCAACGCGAAGAATAAGTCTGGAAATTCCACCATTTTTTTCATTGAAGAACGTGTCTTAATTTCCGTGATGACGGCTCTTGTATGGAATTAATTAGAATGCGAGGTTGTTGTAGGAACGCTTATTACGGATATTCTCTCTCTCTCTCTCTCTCTCTCTCTCTCTCTCTCTCTCTCTCTCTCTCCCATTACCAGTAATGTCAGCAAATAAAACGAATGTGATGTAAATAAGAGCCCATTTTAGTCATTATTTTGGTTAACGCCAGACGATTTTATTCGAGATAATGGAAGACCTCTATGCAACTAAAGGTTAAATGGGTGTCGTATTAATATGCGCATCGAGTTGAAGAGGATGTATCAATTTCAGCGAAATGTTGGTACGAAGTACATCACTTTTGCGTGATCATTTTATGAAGAGCACTGATGCACATGTCTTAAAAGTAATAATGATATTCTCTCTCTCTCTCTCTCTCTCTCTCTCTCTCTCTCTCTCTCTCTCTCTCTCTCTCTCTCCTTTAAAGACACGTCTCTGGTTGATTGTGCCCCACATAGATGATCAAGCAACTTATTTTTTTTATTACTTGCCTCATAAACACCTCTAAGTAGGAGACTCTTGAATTCTCCGAGGCAACAACGGGTGATCACCCACGAAACACTTTCATTCTCCATAAAGGACAAGTACACGGGGATAGATACGGAAACCTCCCACTAATATTCCTCGCCGAAAAGAGATTTTCTCTGCTTTCGTGGTGGCACAACACAGCGAAGTATGAACAACTTAATATATCACTTACTGCATAAACATCTTTCATGGCGGGAGACCCAAATTGAAACTCGGCGACATTAGAGAGTTGGCAGACATATACACATGACAGACATCCAATTACAGAAAACACGCTCACACACTTTCCTGCCTTGTTAATATGTCTAAGAATAGAGTAAAAAAATATTTTGTAGAAACACAATTTCATAACGAACAAATGAGGTAGATTTGCGTTTCTGCCATCACGATTTCATTTTATCTCTTTCGCTTGGGTGGCTGGATGTTGGTGACGGGTGAGGGCATGGTGTGGAAAATCTGATTTCTGTTCTTAATTCTCGTTTCCACCCCTTTCCTGCAGAAGCATTTCATCACTCTGCCGGCGTGATGTTTTGCGCATACTTGGTGTAGACTTGGAGAATTTAACCTCTATCTCTCTCTTAACCCTTTTGGTGCTAACCTGAAGTGGATCATGGGGTCTTTGTCGGACTGATACCTCGGTTTTAAATAAAGCTAAAATATTTTGCATAAAATCAAAATCATATTTTCAAGGTTTTTTGTAACGATACGAAGTGGTTGGTGTGTGATCGGCACAAGTATTTTATTGGTCCGTTTATAGAGCTGCTGTCTAGTGTACGAGCTCTGTGTGTGCACTGTGCATAGCGTAATTCTAGAGCTAGATTATTATATGTTCTTCTCTCTCCTGTAAAAATTCCCTTGGCTACTTTTCCAGGGTCTCTCTCTCTCTCTCTCTCTCTCTCTCTCTCTCTCTCTCTCTCTCTCTCTCTCTCTCTCTCTCTCTCTAAAACAAGAAGAATTTAGATTGAAATTTTTGTGTATGATAAATGCTTAAATAATTCGCGTGAGCCAAAGTGGCAAGATATGAATACGAATTGCTCCATAAGGAAAAATAAAGGTTTCTCGCTCTGCATAATTTTTTATTACCTTTGTCTGTCTGTCTGTCTTGTCTCTCTATTTGTTTATCTGTGTATTGCCTTTTCCTCGCCTTTTTATGCTTTATTTTTGTAGTTTTTGTTTCGATATGTTGTACACATACCAATAATAATTTCTCTACTATTGTCTCGCGTTTAGTCCCAAGCTATTTTGTATATATATATATATATATATATATATATATATATATATATATATATATAATATATATATATATATATATTACTGTAAAAGCCCGACGAGTGGTAAATCTTAAGATTTGCCGGTAAATCTTGACATTTACCATGTACATCTGGTAAAAGTCCAAAAACAAGTGAAAGTTTACTTATTTCGGACTTTTACCAAATCTACATGGTAAATATCAAGATTTACCTAACCTAACCACTTATTTCGGACTTTTACCAGATTTACCAGATGTACATGGTAAATGTCAAGATTTACCACTCGTCGGGCTTTTACAGTGACATATATATATATATATATATATATATATATATATGAAATGAAAATAAAAATGAAAAGGTTTATTGGCAGACTATAGTCCATATGACAAATATTATTGATACAATGACAGTTCATATACTAAGGATAGAAATACACTGCGTTCGCACTTATTAAGCAGATTACATTTTCTCCAATGTTTTCAAAAGTTTTCCCCCTATTTCAATAAAATTTGTAGCAAATAATCACTATATATAGCAGCATTGATGGTATTCATTTCGCTAAAATATTTTGATAATTAAAATAATTATCTCATTTTATTGAAAAATATGTAAAATATTGTGTTCCGAATTATTAAGCAAGTATTCTATTTACGGATCTAAATGGTGAAAATGGGTAAGAAGAAGGATTTAACATTAACTGAGAAAAGAAAAATAGTCAAGTTACTCGCTGAAAATATAAAATCTATTGAAATTGCCAAGCAGTTTGGCAGAGCTTATCGAACTGTAAACAAGTTTGTAGTGGAGGGTACCAAACTGAGGCAGCGAAGTGATAAAGGAGCTATAAGAAAAGTGACAAGGCGGCAGATATCTGTAATCAAGCGCAAATTGCAAAGCATCCATTGTCCTCGAGTAAAGAGGTTTTTGAGCAGGCTGGCATACATAATGTACCAAGAACATCTCGATGTGGAATCCTCCAAACAATTGGCAAGACGTGTAAACCTACGATTCAGCCACCATTAACACCCAGGTACAAGAAGCAGCGTATTGAATGGGCGCGTCAGTACGTGAAAACAGATTTTAATACTGTATTGTTCACCGATGAATGAAAAGCAACCCTTGAGGGACTTGATGTTTGGTCAAGAAGATGGATTGCTGAGAGCCAATTTCTACTATCGAGATTAAGACGCCAACAAGATGGAGTAGTGTCATGTTTTGAGCAGGATTGATAAGCAATGAAGTAGCTGTCCCATACAGAGTGCCTGATGGTGTAAAAATGAATGCCCAGTCTTAACAAACTTTCTAAAAGAAAACCTCATTCCATGGTAGAGATCGACCCTTAGCAATCCATCTTCTTGACCAACCATCAGATCCCTCAAGGGTTGCTCTTCATTCATCGATGAACAATACAGTATTAAAATCTGTTTTCACGTACTGACGCGCCCATTCAACACGCTGCTTCTTGTACCTGGGTTTGTAATGGTGACTGAATCGTAGGTTTACACATCTTGCAATTGTTTGGAGGATTCCACATCGAGATGTTCTTGGTACATTATGTATGCCAGCCTGCTCAAAAACTCTTTACTTTAGGACAATGGATGCTTTGCAGTTTGCGCTTGATTACAGATATCTGCCGCCTGTCACTTTTCTTATAGCTCCTTTATCACTTCGCTGCCTCAGTTTGGTACCCTCCGCTACAAACCTGTTTACAGTTCGATAAGCTCTGCCAAATGCTTCGCAATTTCAATAGATTTTATATTTTCAGCGAGTAACTTGACTATTTTTCTTTTCTCAGTTAATGTTAAATCCTTCTTCTTACCCATTTTCACCATTTAGATCCGTAAATAGAATACTTTTAATAATTCGGAACACAATATTTTACATATTTTTCAATAAAATGAGATAATTATTTTAATTATCAAAATATTTTATCGAAATGAATACCATCAATGCTGGTATATATAGTGATTATTTGCTACAAATTTCATTGAAATGGGGGGGAAAAACTTTTGAAAACATTGGAGAAAATGTAATCTGCTTAATAAGTGCGAACGCAGTGTATAAACAATTGATTAGAAATAATACTGCACTGTCGAAGTTAAGTGGAGCTACAGACAGACGTTTCGTACCAAGAAGTCCATAGCTTAGACTGCAGGGGTTCCCAAACTTTACTACCAAGGACCCCTAAATATTAATTCCGTACGGACATAGACCCCCCACAAAAAAAATTATGAATTTGGTATAAGAAAAAAAAATTAATAGAAATTTATTTTAATATAGTTAATGTTACTATTTTTCCAAAAGCTTAGAGACCCCCTGGAAGCTTCCTACAGACCCCTGGGGGTCTGTACAGACCACTTTGGGAATCCCTGGCTTTAGAGGATAAATGGCAGGACTCATGGATAGCTTGGATGATCGGGTTGGTTGATTTTTTAATTCTTTGCATTAGACTGTGTTGAGCACGTCTTGTTACCTCCGGAAAGCTCAGGACAGTGCGGGTAGCAGACGTTTGCGAAGCTGAGCATCTCGGGGTAATTTATGTAAGAATCTAAAAGACCTGTTGTGCAGCAAATTTAGGGTTCTGCCGGAACCTTTTTATAATTCACCCAGAGTTGGTGTCCGTATATATTACTGCAGAAAGTACGAAAGAGTGTGTCTTTAGCTTCACTTGTACAGAATCGAAAGTTCCTCATATGGTCAATGGTCATATTCGCTTAGCACAAGGCTTCGAGATTGTTTTTATATCCGAGTCATCACTCAAGGAGCTGGTAATAGTTTGACCCAAATATTTAAACTCTTGTACTTCCTCAATTACTTCACCATTCATTTTAAACCTTATATCAGCTGGCTGATTACAGCTTTTAGGATGAAATTGCATAACCTTAGTTTTTGTAACATTAAAAAGAATATCATGTTTCTGCGAATACACTTCGCAGACGTTTAGTAGCCGATCCAGACCTTTAACAGAGGGACTTATTAACACCATATCATCGGCATAAACTAAGTTATTTATTCTCGTGTTATCTATACAACATCCCACTGTTGCCTCATTAAGTGAAGCAATTAATCCGTCAATATACACATTAAACAGCATAGGGGAGAGCAAGGAGCCTTGTCTCACCCCGCAAGAGGAGCCCAAACACTCGGATAGTATATTGCCCCACCTAACAGTGAAAGATCGGTGGGAATACCAAAATTTCAATAAATTTAATATGTACATGGGAACCTTCCTGTCTTCTAGTTTTGCGAATAAAATATTGTGGTTCACCCTATCATATGCCTTACTTATATCAAGGAAACAGCTATAAATAGTTGAATTACTGTCAATGTATTTAGATATTGTTCCTTTAAGTACATAGCTCATAGCGATATAGCTATGAGCAAACATGGCTGATAGGAAGCAATGATATATGCAGACATACTACGTCATTTGCATATTTTAAGTGCTCATTCGAAATCATCTACCCCTGACGCAGAACCAGTCTTTAACTCTTTAATTAACCTCTTTACTTCAGAAAATGATATCAAAGTATTTTCCCTTGTCCCTCCCACAATCGTTTCGCTGCAATCTATCTTAAGATTATCCCACTCACACTGTTAAGAATGTTAGAGGAGTGGTTTTTCCACAGCTTTGCAATTTCATCCTCCCCCGACACCCCATCGATTGTCGGAGGGAGGACATTTTTGACACCCGTTTGATTCTTAACAAATTTCCAAAATTTTTTATTATCGTTATTTATGCGAACTTCACAGGCTTTTGATGCTCGAATAGACTCTTCTTCCTGTTTACATCGCTTTATATATATATATAGTGGTGGACCGGATATCCGCATCATTTTTAACATCCGCATCCGCACTTCTGACTGCGGTTGTTATGCGGATATTACATCTAATAAATTATGCAATTTACAATTAAAGTAGCTTATAAGGCCCAGTCATGCAGATTTCACGTAAAGTATTAATTATTAATGAACAAACAAATATATAAACCTGAAATATAAATTCGTGGTAACAGAAAATTGAATGAAACTTGTTTCATTGAATTTTCTGTGGCTGAAACTCTTGAGAAAGTTATTATTTTTATCATAATGAAAACATTAATATTAATTTTAATTCTTATGCATTGCCTGCCCTAATAGTAATATCACGAAATTTTAAAAATTATGTCGTATATTCATAATTCTATATTATATTGATAGATTAACTAAATATCCGCCTCCGCGGATATTGAAAAACTGACATCCGGTCCACCACTATATATATATATATATATATATATATATACACACACACACACCATTGTCCTAATTGCGTTTTTAGAAAACATTTTTCACTCATTAAAGTTAGATTAACATTTAGCAAAAATTTTACCTGTTCGGCAACTTATTCCCATATGCGAATGGGAATAAGTTGCCGAACAGGTAAAATTTTAAATAAGAAAGAAGCCTCCAGTATTCGGGAACACAGTATAAAATGTAAAACTGATGTCACTTTAGATAATTTTAAAATTCTCGGTTGTAATTCTTGTCCTAACTCACTTAGAATTTTGGAATCTCTTTATATTAAAACATTGACCCCTTCTCTAAACGTGGATTCCTCAGCTGTCCCTCTAAATTTTTTATAAACCCCCCTCCCCAACTCCCCTCCCCCCTCCTCAATTTTTTATAACCCCCTCCCCTAACTTATAACTCCAACCGCCCAACCCATAGCTTGTTTCCTGTTTTGTTTTGTTTTAAATTACTCGTGCCTCGGAACCAGCATTGAAAGGTTCGTAGTGTTAATTATTCCATTGTATTAGTGTTAATTATTCCAGTGTACTAATTTCAAATTTACTATATGTAATTTAAAAATAGCTTTTTAAATTTCTGGTTAATTTTATATGTAAATTTTTATAACTTTGAATTTAACCCTCTTCTTTTAGTCTTTTTAAAATTTGCTTTTACTGAATAGGTTTTATGGAAATTATTTTGTCTTGTTCACATTTATTTATTGATTCTAATTTCATATTGTTATTATCTAGCCTGATGATGAGCGTATTGCTCGAAACGTTGCGCATTAAAGAAGACTTTTCATGGCATTTACATTCCTCCTTGTCATTGGATTTCTCCTAAATGTTATATATATATATATATATATATATATATATATATATATATATATATATATATATATATATATATATATATATATATCAGTAGTATGTCCTTCTTTTGCCCTTTATAACAGCTTCGACTCCGTTAATAATGGTTTCACTGTATTTCATTACCAGTGATGATGGAAACTTCATCTAAATATTCTCTAGGTCTTTCTACAGTTGTTCAATATTAGATGGCGTCAGTTTATCCTTCTCGGCGTCTACATAGTTCCATATAGCCTCAATTCGATTCATGTCGGAGCTTTGTGAGTGATTGCCATTCCGTAATTTTTAGTTCTCCAGCGTCTTCCTTCCTCTTCAAATATGTTTTTACAATCTGCGCCGTGTGTTTGGGTCTTTATCTTGTGAGAAGATGAACCCTTGTCCAATCAGACTCTGTTTAGTTAGAGTTCCATCGATTTTCACAAGGGAACCAACTCCAGATGAATTTATGGATCCTCAAACATTGATAGATTCTAACACCATGCTTTACTGTTGGTTATAAGCACATATTATTATATCTCTCTCATCCTGTCGCCATCTTTATACCCAAAGATTTCACATTTTGATTCCTCTGTCCACGGAACCTTCGCCCAGTCGGTTGACAGCCAGTGGGCATGCTCTCGTTCGTAATTTACCCTCTTAGACTTCTTTTCCTGGTCTCGGATACAGTTTTTTGACAGCAACTCTTCCGTGCAAACTTGCCTCCTGCAGGGTTGTATTGTTACGTCCTAAACGATAGTACCCAATGAGGAATTAAAAACCTGCTGCAAAATACGACTCTATTTTATTATATCTCTTCGCCACGTAATTTTCAAGTACTGGTATTGAGATTTTGTGGTTTGTTTTACTAGACCTTCCTTTTCGTTGTTTTTCTTCATTGACTCTGTTTGAAGATGGCGTTTGATAATGCCCCACCCCTTTTACAGAAATACCCATTTTTTTTAGCAATTTTTCTAATAGTACGGGGCTCCAATAAACCTTAGCCCCCCCGCCCATGGCCTAAACCATTAGAGGTACAGTAAAACTAAACATACCTTACAAAAGAGAATTTAATCCTGCATTTAATGAGAAACAATTAAAACTTGGTGTTTCTGCCATTGGCTTCCAAGACAGCCTGAATTCGCTTTGGGTAGCTTGCCAAAAGTGACGTGAATAGATCTTGATCGTTACGTAAATTTGCTAAAACAGTTTCAATGTGTTGCGTCATTGTATCCTTCGAAAATCGATTTGCTGCAAGTTCTTGAAACAAGGGACATTCAACCTTGTCCTTTATAACTGATCCATTGTGTTCACAGACGTTCAGGTCAGGAGAATTTCCTGGCCATTCTTCATTTCCAAAGAAATCGATCTCATGGTTCCGCAACAACTGTTGAGTGGCTAATGCCTTAAAGCAGGGGGCCTTATCGTGCAGAAGTGTGACCTGATCGACATCCATAACATTGTTTGGGTTTCTTAGAAAAGGAATGACATGCTGGGATAGAATAATATCACGAAAATACTGTCCATCCCAACTCTGACCATTTGGCTTCAGCACCCACATGAGCTTCTTTGCAGTGAACAAAACAAACACACCAACACAGTCTGGACTTTTTAATAATTCGATTTCATCTGGTGTTGTGGCCCACACTCGATCATTTTGGTAGTTAGGCCAACGTGTTACGTAAATAAAAAATTCATCGGAGACAGCTAAATGCATGAAATCATCCACATCCCAATCTTCAAGATAATGGGCAAACCACATTCTGTCATCGATGTTGAGTTTTTCTTGGCTTTGGAAGTTCATGCCAAGGCTTTAAACCTTGCCTATGACGGTACAGTCGAATGATCTCACCACTAACGATCTTTCCTCTCAACACTTCGATCTCTCTAGAAAGTTTAGCACAGCTGTTTTTCCGCTTACGCGTACCGCTTTCAATGCTGTCCTTTGTTTCCTGAGAGAGTGGCAAATTTGGGCGGCCAGATTTGGTTGTATCCATTTCACATTCATCCAAAGTTTTATTCCAATTTCTTTTGACAAAGTCCCCACTTCTTCACAACTTTTTGGCAACCCATGAGCGTGTTATAAAGGTGGCTCCAGCATCACGAGCTTCCCGAAATGTTATTGCTCGTATGCGATCTATCACACGTTGAACCTCTCCGAATCAGCAATTAATTGAGAAGCCATTATATTATCACTTTATCAGCTAGAGTAATTTTAATACCTGCAATAAATAAAAATTTATATATTTTTATAATCACTAAAAACTATTTCGATATAAGTAAACATGTAAGCTGCAAATGGGGGGGGCTAAGGCTTTTTGGAACCCCTTATATCTTTCTTTTCGTAGTCACGATCTTTATATGAATATCCTCCGATATACGAGAGTCATTTCATTGCATGTGAAAAAATCAGTTGAATCCAGCTTTGAAAAGATTTCAAGGCACTCATTATTTGAATACGTGATGTTGAAAATTAGGAGTGTTTATAAAGCCCATTACATACTGCTGTTATATTTTCACTAAAAAGAAGAAATAACATGCCTGAGTGTTGCCGTTAAAGAATGCTTCTAGCTAATTAACTGATAATCTTGTAGGTTTCTGTTTATATCGCACATGCGTAACTTGGACAAGTAAAATTAGGCTATTTAGGAACGTTTGTTGCCAAATTCTAGCTCTAAACTAGAATATGGAGCATTTTTTGGTATAGAGAGGTGTGTGTGTGTGTGTGTGTGTGTGTGTGTGTGTGTGTGTGCGTGACTCCAGATTCCTGGGATCTTGGGAGCATTGCTCCAGTAAATTTGACCATGAGAAAAAGTAAATTTGGGTTTGTGTTTTGTTCATCCGCTAGACGTTATGCAATTTTTTTGCGTATACGTTCTTGTACAAACCAATTTTTTTAAATTACAAATTTAGTTATTTTAAGTTTAGTTGGTAATTCCATATTTAACAATTATTTTTATTTTTTGTTAAGCTTCAATGTTTTGATAATTAAAATTTTATTTAAACGTATATTTTTTTAATATAAAATTATCAGGATTGGACTATGTTCCATTGATCTCGGCCAGGTTTGATAAATTGGCCAGATAATTACTTGTGCGGTTTTAAGTAATCCACCATGACTCTAGAATTGAAAAGTTTAGTTAAGTTAAAACTTACTTTTACTTACTTTTAACTTACCTACTTTTATTACTCTTCCTTACTTTTACTAAGTTTAAAGCACTTACTTTTACTTACTTTCATTGTACTATATTTACTTACTTTTACTCACTTTTACCATACTATATTTACTAACTTTTACTTATTTTGTATTTTTTCAGGTAGTCAATAATCAATAATGGATCCTAATATTGATGAAGTTGGAGAGAAAAGTGAGGGTGTTAAAAGGGGTTACTTTTGTGGTCAATGCAAGAACAAATATTCAAAGAAGCAAAACTGGGAGGAACATTTTAATTCCAAAAAAAATATTTGTTACAATACAAGAGGTCCCAGAGTTTGGGCCCACAGCTTAGATATTGCAGTAAAGAAATACCAGGATGAAGTGCAGCAAAGAGATACGGCAAAGCAGTCATTTAGTTTGTTCACAAAATGTGCTAGTGCTAGACCTCAGAAAAATGAACCAACTTCATCAACTGCTAATCTAGAAAATGAAACTTTTTCACTAGATGTTTCACAGACTGAAGAAAGTGCTTCTCCTCCACCTAAGAAACAAAAGGTAAGTGAGGAATCTGCGCATCAGACTAACAAAACTGCTTTAGAGGAATTTGAAAATTCCCAAATCCAGAAGACATTGAATGCAATTTTGCGCCTAACAAAAGAAACTCACCAAGCTGTTGTGGTTAATAAAGAGAAGAGTCAAAATATGCCTTCAAGTTCAAGTGTTGCATCCAAATCTAATAAAGCAAAAAGCAACAAATTTGACATTTCCATAGCCCATTTAAGCAAGTGTAAATCAATACAAGAAATCCTGAACAATGATTTGATCAAATCTACATTCAAATTGGTGGAAAAGAAGGATCTAGGGCATGCTGATGATTCATTTTCAGTACCAAGTGATATAATGGAAAACATTGCAAATAGTGACACTAATATGCCTGATGTAGATATAGCTGTTGAGGATGAAGATGATGATAATCAAGAAGATATTGATGATGCTTCTGATGATAAAATGTTTACATTATATTGCATAGCTTGCACAGACCCCAAAGTATGTGCTTCAGACAAACATTCTAACATAAAAGGTTACTTCAATGTTAAAGATTTAACCTATGTATGCAAACAAGGAGAAAATCAAGAGAGATGGTTTAGAAATCTGAAAACCCACCTGAAGAGACATTTAATTAAACTTCAGCATCATCAAAGAGCTGCTGTTTATGAAGTGATGAAAACATCTTCTCGGAACACTACTAAACGCATAGAAGACTTATGTGGCAACATCTTATACTACATAATGAAAACAAACACTGCATGGGCTCTATATCCAGTACTTCTAGCTGTATTACATAGGTCAGGTTGTGAGGTTGGAAATTTGAATCATAGCACACATGCGTGCGAGACAATTTGTGAGCTATTAGATAATCAACTTAAAGAACAAACTGTAAAGTGGTTCTTAGAACAAACTTCAGTAACAATAACAGCTGACATTGGAACAATTTTGGGATTAAGCATGCTAGTTGTATTAGTTATGAGTGAAGAAGATAAGACTGTAAAACTTGCTGGGATAAATTTAGTACGCAGCAAATCAGGAGTTTATTTGGCCAATGAAATTTTTGATGTGTTGAAGTCTCCTAATCACTTGAAACTATCTGAAGAAGCAATTAAATCCAAGGTATATGGAATGGTTGGAGATGGGGCTTTTTGTAAGGACAACGAGCCATTTAAAAACGAAATGAAAAAGTTGTTTGGAGAAAATTTCAAATTTCGATGGGACTTAATGCATCTTGTGAACAGAGCCCACGTTGATGCATTGAAGAAAATTTGTAAACTAAGTGAGCTTTTAGACTTTATTCAGAATCACTCTTCAAATCTGAGATCAGGCCTTGACTATACCAATATGGTTCTTGACAATATCATTGGTTTTAAGAGACCAAAACTCAAATCTGATACTCGCATGGTTAATTACGAATTTGATCAATTTGACAGATTTGTGGAAAATTGTGTGTTTTTTGATCATCCACAAGAGAAAGAAATTAGTGCCAAGTTCTATGTATTGATTTCCTATGTAACAAAGATTATGTTGCAAGTAGCTCAAAAAACCACAGTTAGTGCAGAATTTGTAGAAAATATATTTTATAAAGAAGGAGGGAAAACTGTTATGTTAAGAGTGATGGAAACAATTTCCAAATTAGCTAATGGAGGAAATGCAAATGATGTAGTTTCTGAATTTAAGCACGATACCACAGGGCAGCAAAAGGAACTAACAGCTGAGGATTACATCCTAAATGAAGTTTACAAATACATCAAGAAACGTTCTGATTACTACCAGGTTGCTGAAGTTGCTAGACCATCCAGAACCAGATCTGAAAGTAGTTTTACAAAAGACTCAGTGATAAATTGGCTGACAGAATATATAGAACAGCTGTGGAAAGGAATCACAGAGAGATTAAAGCATTTTGATAAAGATGGATCAACTGCCTGGAGTGAAGCACCAGCTGAAGGGACATTCTCCATTCTTGGTTACATTGTTGAACACAAAGGATCCATTAAGCCATCTCATTTGACTAAGCTGTGCAGAATTGTGAAGGAGGGTCCAGCTCCAGGCACTAGATCTGCTGTAATGATCACACAGAAAGCCATTGATCAGTGGCCAAGCATACATGGCGGTAAATTCACAACAAATGCCTACATGCAAGGTCTAACATCGTCCACTGTTGCTGCTGCAATGAATAAATAAACTTAAGGTGAGTTATAAACTGTACATTATTGTATTATTATGTTTAGCTAAAACAATTTGTAATTGGTATGTCGTCAATTCAAGAGTTTACTATCATTAACCTATCTAGTGGTGTAAGGGGAAAAAAAGTAAATTCAGAGCTGTGCTCCAGTAAATTTTTTCAAATCTGGAGTCGTGTGTGTGTGTGTGTGTGTGTGTGAATCAATAATATAATGCAAAGCTATTCAAAAAAGAAAGCTTGACAAGAGCATTTGCCCCGTAACACTTTTTTGAGGTTCCTCGGCCTGAAGACGACCTCGATTCCGTATCTCAACAGATATCGATATAGTCCTGGAAAGCAGCCAAACAGATAAATGGCCTTCAACTTCCCCATATCCTGCTCCCTCCCACTCACCCACTTACTCTCCTGGGACTTTCTGCATGCGCCACCCTCATTCATTCATTCATTCATTCATTTATTCTTTCATTTTTTATACCCTTATATACCCTCTTCATTCCAGAATTTGGTCTTTCTCTACCATCATTCAAAATATGGGGAGTCCTTCCTTATCTCTCTTGTCAAAACTGAAGAAAAAGTTAAGTACTCCCCTCGACGAAACAATAACACTGACTTTTATGACTCCTAAAAGGTGCATTTCAACGCCCTCCCCCTTATTCATTAATTTAAAAAAAGTGGAGAAGTTATCCCCACTTTCCCCTCGACACACACTTCCCCTGCAACGCGAAGAATAAGTCTGGAAATTCCACCATTTTTTTCATTGAAGAACGTGTCTTAATTTCCGTGATGACGGCTCTTGTATGGAATTAATTAGAATGCGAGGTTGTTGTAGGAACGCTTATTACGGATATTCTCTCTCTCTCTCTCTCTCTCTCTCTCTCCTCTCTCTCTCTCTCTCTCTCTCCCATTACCAGTAATGTCAGCAAATAAAACGAATGTGATGTAAATAAGAGCCCATTTTAGTCATTATTTTGGTTAACGCCAGACGATTTTATTCGAGATAATGGAAGACCTCTATGCAACTAAAGGTTAAATGGGTGTCGTATTAATATGCGCATCGAGTTGAAGAGGATGTATCAATTTCAGCGAAATGTTGGTACGAAGTACTCACTTTTGCGTGATCATTTTATGAAGAGCACTGATGCACATGTCTTAAAAGTAATAATGATATTCTCTCTCTCTCTCTCTCTCTCTCTCTCTCTCTCTCTCTCTCTCTCTCTCTCTCTCCTTTAAAGACACGTCTCTGGTTGATTGTGCCCCACATAGATGATCAAGCAACTTATTTTTTTTATTACTTGCCTCATAAACACCTCTAAGTAGGAGACTCTTGAATTCGCCGAGGCAACAACGGGTGATCACCCACGAAACACTTTCATTCTCCATAAAGGACAAGTACACGGGGATAGATACGGAAACCTCCCACTAATATTCCTCGCCGAAAAGAGATTTTCTCTGCTTTCGTGGTGGCACAACACAGCGAAGTATGAACAACTTAATATATCACTTACTGCATAAACATCTTTCATGGCGGGAGACCCAAATTGAAACTCGGCGACATTAGAGAGTTGGCAGACATATACACATGACAGACATCCAATTACAGAAAACACGCTCACACACTTTCCTGCCTTGTTAATATGTCTAAGAATAGAGTAAAAAAATATTTTGTAGAAACACAATTTCATAACGAACAAATGAGGTAGATTTGCGTTTCTGCCATCACGATTTCATTTTATCTCTTTCGCTTGGGTGGCTGGATGTTGGTGACGGGTGAGGGCATGGTGTGGAAAATCTGATTTCTGTTCTTAATTCTCGTTTCCACCCCTTTCCTGCAGAAGCATTTCATCACTCTGCCGGCGTGATGTTTTGCGCATACTTGGGTGTAGACTTGGAGAATTTAACCTCTATCTCTCTCTTAACCCTTTTGGTGCTAACCTGAAGTGGATCATGGGGTCTTTGTCGGACTGATACCTCGGTTTTAAATAAAGCTAAAATATTTTGCATAAAATCAAAATCATATTTTCAAGGTTTTTGTAACGATACGAAGTGGTTGGTGTGTGATCGGCATAAGTATTTTATTGGTCCGTTTATAGAGCTGCTGTCTAGTGTACGAGCTCTGTGTGTGCACTGTGCATAGCGTAATTCTAGAGCTAGATTATTATATGTTCTTCTCTCTCCTGTAAAAATTCCCTTGGCTACTTTTCCAGGGTCTCTCTCTCTCTCTCTCTCTCTCTCTAAAACAAGAAGAATTTAGATTGAAATTTTTGTGTATGATAAATGCTTAAATAATTCGCGTGAGCCAAAGCGGCAAGATATGAATACGAATTGCTCCATAAGGAAAAATAAAGGTTTCTCGCTTTGCATAATTTTTTATTACCTGTCTGTCTGTCTGTCTGTCTGTCTTGTCTCTCTATTTGTTTATCTGTGTGTTGCCTTTTCCTCGCCTTTTTATGCTTTATTTTTGTAGTTTTTGTTCGATATGTTGTACACATACCAATAATAATTTCTCTACTATTGTCTCGCGTTTAGTCCAAGCTATTTTGTATATATATATATATATATATATATATATATATATATATATATATTTAAGTAAAAGCCCGACGAGTGGTAAATCTTGACATTTACCATGTACATCTGGTAAAAGTAAAAAAAAAAGTGAAATTTTACTTATTTCTGACTTTTACCAAATCTACATGGTAAATATCAAGATTTACCTAACCTAACCTAACCACTTATTTCGGACTTTTACCAGATTTACCAGATGTACATGGTAAATGTCAAGATTTACCACACTCGTCGGGCTTTTACAGTGATATATATATATATATATATATATATATATATATATATATGAAATGAAAATAAAAATGAAAAGGTTTATGGCAGACTATAGTCCATATGACAAATATTATTGATACAATGACAGTTCATATACTAAGGATAGAAATACTGTATATACACAATTGATTAGAAATAATACTGCACTGTCGAAGTTAAGTGGACTACAGACAGACGTTTTCGTACCAAGAAAGAAGTCCATAGCTTAGACTGCAGGGGTTCCCAAACTTTTACTACCAAGGACCCCTAAATATTAATTCCGTACGGACATAGACCCCCCAAAAAAATTATGAATTTTGGTATAAGAAAAAAAAATTAATAGAAATTTATTTTAATATAGTTAATGTTACTATTTTTCCAAAAGCTTAGAGACCCCCTGGAAGCTTCCTACAGACCCCTGGGGGTCTGTACAGACCACTTTGGGAATCCCTGGCTTAGAGGATAAATGGCAGGACTCATGGATAGCTTGGATGATCGGGTTGGTTGATTTTTTAATTCTTTGCATTAGACTGTGTTGAGCACGTCTTGTTACTCCGGGAAGCTCGGGACAGTGCGGGTAGCAGACGTTTGCGAAGCTGAGCATCTCGGGGGTAATTTATGTAAGAATCTAAAAGACCTGTTGTGCAGCAAATTTAGGGTTCTGCCGGAACCTTTTTTATAATTCACCCAGAGTTGGTGTCCGTATATATTACTGCAGAAAGTACGAAAGAGTGTGTCTTTAGCTTCACTTGTACAGAATCGAAAGTTCTTCATATGGTCAATGGTCATATTCGCTTACCACACAGGCTTCGAGATTGTTTTCTTATATCCGAGTCATCACTCAAGGAGCTAGTAATAGTTTGACCCAAATATTTAAACTCTTGTACTTCCTCAATTACTTCACCATTCATTTTAAACCTTATATCAGCTGGCTGATTACAGCTTTTAGGATGAAATTGCATAACCTTAGTTTTTGTAACATTAAAAAGAATATCATGTTTCTGCGAATACACTTCGCAGACGTTTAGTAGCCGATCCAGACCTTTAACAGAGGGACTTATTAACACCATATCATCGGCATAAACTAAGTTATTTATCCTCGTGTTATCTATACAACATCCCACTGTTGCCTCATTAAGTGAAGCAATTAATCCGTCAATATACACATTAAACAGCATAGGGGAGAGCAAGGAGCCTTGTCTCACCCCGCAAGAGGAGCCAAAACACTCGGATAGTATATTGCCCCACCTAACAGTGAAAGATCGGTGGGAATACCAAAATTTCAATAAATTTAATATGTACATGGGAACCTTCCTGTTTCTAGTTTTGCGAATAAAATATTGTGGTTCACCCTCTCATATGCCTTACGTATATCAAGGAAACAGCTATAAATAGTTGAATTACTGTCAATATATTTAGATATTGTTTCTTTAAGTACATAGATACACAGGTCAGTTGAGTGGAACCTTTTAAAGCCAAACTGATTAGATGTCCATAGGAAATCATTTAATCGGAGTAACAAGAGTTTTTCTAGTAGTTTCGAGAAGCAGGAAGCGACAGCAATAGGCCTGTAATTATTGCTGGACAGAATGTCTCCGTACTTATTTTTGACCAGGGGCAAGATATATACCCTCATGAACTCTGCAGCGATATAGCTATGAGCAAACATGGCTGATAGGAGCAATGATATATGCAGACATACTACGTCATTTGCATATTTTAAGTGCTCATTCGATAAGTCATCTACCCCTGACGCAGAACCAGTCTTTAACTCTTTAATTAACCTCTTTACTTCAGAAAATGATATCAAAGTATTTTCCCTTGTCCCTCCCACAATCGTTTCGCTGCAATCTATCTTAAGATTATCCCCACTCACACTGTTAAGAATGTTAGAGGAGTGGTTTTTCCACAGCTTTGCAATTTCATCCTCCCCCGACACCCCATCGATTGTCGGAGGGAGGACATTTTTGACACCCGTTTGATTCTTAACAAATTTCCAAAATTTGTTATCGTTATTTATGCGAGCTTCACAGGCTTTTGATGCTCGAATAGACTCTTCTTCCTGTTTACATCGCTTTATATATATATTAGTGGTGGACCGGATATCCGCATCATTTTTAACATCCGCATCCGCACTTCTGACTGCGGTTGTTATGCGGATATTACATCTAATAAATTATGCAATTTACAATTAAAGTAGCTTATAAGGCCCAGTCATGCAGATTTCACGTAAAGTATTAATTATTAATGAACAAACAAATATATAAACCTGAAAATATAAATTCGTGGTAACAGAAAATTGAATGAAACTTGTTTCATTGAATTTTCTGTGGCTGAAACTCTTGAGAAAGTTATTATTTTTATCATAATGAAAACATTAATATTAATTTTAATTCTTATGCATTGCCTGCCTAATAGTAATATCACGAAATTTTAAAAATTATGTCGTATATTCATAATTCTATATTATATTGATAGATTAACTAAATATCCGCCTCCGCGGATATTGAAAAACTGACATCCGGTCCACCATTAATATATATATATATATATATATATATATATATATACACACACACACACACCATTGTCCTAATTGCGTTTTTAGAAAACATTTTTCACTCATTAAAGTTAGATTAACATTTAGCAAAAATTTTACCTGTTCGGCAACTTATTCCCATATGCGAATGGGAATAAGTTGCCGAACAGGTAAAATTTTAAATAAGAAAGAAGCCTCCAGTATTCGGGAACACAGTATAAAATGTAAAACTGATGTCACTTTAGATAATTTTAAAATTCTCGGTTGTAATTCTTGTCCTAACTCACTTAGAATTTTGGAATCTCTTTATATTAAAACATTGACCCCTTCTCTAAACGTGGATTCCTCAGCTGTCCCTCTAAATTTTTTATAAACCCCCCTCCCCAACTCCCCTCCCCCCTCCTCAATTTTTTATAATCCCCCTCCCCTAACTTATAACTCCAACCGCCCAACCCATAGCTTGTTTCCTGTTTTGTTTTGTTTTAAATTACTCGTGCCTCGGAACCAGCATTGAAAGGTTCGTAGTGTTAATTATTCCATTGTATTAGTGTTAATTATTCCAGTGTACTAATTTCAAATTTACTATATGTAATTTAAAAATAGCTTTTTAAATTTCTGGTTAATTTTATATGTAAATTTTTATAACTTTGAATTTAACCCTCTTCTTTTAGTCTTTTTAAAATTTGCTTTTACTGAATAGGTTTTATGGAAATTATTTTGTCTTGTTCACATTTATTATTGATTCTAATTTCATATTGTTATTATCTAGCCTGATGATGAGCGTATTGCTCGAACGTTGCGCATTAAAGAAGACTTTTCATGGCATTTACATTCCTCCTTGTCATTGGATTTCTCCTAAATGTTATATATATATATATATATATATATATATATATATATATATATATATATATATATATATATATATATATATATATATATATATATCAGTAGTATGTCCTTCTTTTGCCCTTTATAACAGCTTCGACTCCGTTAATAATGGTTTCACTGTATTTCATTACCAGTGATGATGGAAACTTCATCTAAATATTCTCTAGGTCTTTCTACAGTTGTTCAATATTAGATGGCGTCAGTTTATCCTTCTGCGTCTACATAGTTCCATATAGCCTCAATTCGATTCATGTCGGAGCTTTGTGAGTGATTGCCATTCCGTAATTTTTAGTTCTCCAGCGTCTTCCTTCCTCTTCAAATATGTTTTTACAATCTGCGCCGTGTGTTTGGGGTCTTTATCTTGTGAGAAAATGAACCCTTGTCCAATCAGACGCTTTCCATCTGGCACAGTACGCAGTTGAAGAATTCGCTTGTACTTCTGTTTAGTTAGAGTTCCATCGATTTTCACAAGGGAACCAACTCCAGATGAATTTATGGATCCTCAAACATTGATAGATTCTAACACCATGCTTTACTGTTGGTTATAAGCACATATTATTATATCTCTCTCATCCTGTCGCCATCTTTATACCCAAAGATTTCACATTTTGATTCCTCTGTCCACGGAACCTTCGCCCAGTCGGTTGACAGCCAGTGGGCATGCTCTCGTTCGTAATTTACCCTCTTAGACTTCTTTTCCTGGTCTCGGACAGGGCCGGATTAACCATTAAGCAAAATAAGCCCGTGCTTAGGGCATCAAGGGAAGGGGGGCACCACAGAAATTTTCCATTGTCGGATTTACCATGGATTTATTATACTATTATAATCGCGGCTTATAGCCTATAATCTGTTGAAAACTGAATTATATATATGTATTCATATATAGTATTTATTTTTTTTCATTGTTTGAATTTGTAGTGAACAACAACCCTTTTGAGAGAATAAATATATTTCGTTGTAATCACACACTTTACGCTTTGCGTTATTATTTTGTTTATATCAAATCTTTGAGCGCCATATTAAAAATACATATAGATTAAATATTTTCGTGTGCTATAGTAAATGTAAAAACAAGATTCAGTCATGCTGAACTTTATAAAATAATTGTAGAAGACAATATTGAGTGTGCCTTCCCAAATGTAGAAATTGCCTTTCGTATATTTTTAACATTAATGGTCACAAATTGCTCAGCTGAGCGTTCATTTTCTCAGTTGAAGTATATTAAAAATACCAACAGAACAATTATGCAACAAGGCAGGCTGGATGCCTTATCTCTACTAAGTATAGAAGCAGATGTGTTAAGTAAGATTAGTTTTGAGGATCTGATCAAAGACTTTGCAATTAAAAAAAGTAGGAGAAAACTTTTCAAATATAAATGAAGTGGAAGTATACAAAAATAAACATTATTTTCCATCTTACTGTAAGTTTTGTTTCATTTCAAAAAATAAAATTTTATTTTATGGTTTATTTTTGTTTATATTTTGAATTACATATATATGGGGCACCAAAATCTTTTAAGTGCTTAGGGCCTCTAAAGGTCTTAATCCGGCCCTGGTCTCGGATACAGTTTTTTGACAGCAACTCTTCCGTGCAAACTTGCCTCCTGCAGGGTTGTATTGTTACGTCCTAAACGATAGTACCCAATGAGGAATTAAAAACCTGCTGCAAAATACGACTCTATTTTATTATATCTCTTCGCCACGTAATTTTCAAGTACTGGTATTGAGATTTTGTGGTTTGTTTTACTAGACCTTCCTTTTCGTTGTTTTTCTTCATTGACTCTGTTTGAAGATGGCGTTTGATAATGCCCCACACCCCTTTTACAGAAATACCCATTTTTTTTAGCAATTTTTCTAATAGTACGGGGCTCCAATAAACCTTAGCCCCCCCGCCCATGGCCTAAACCATTAGAGGTACAGTAAAACTAAACATACCTTACAAAAGAGAATTTAATCCTGCATTTAATGAGAAACAATTAAAACTTGGTGTTTCTGCCATTGGCTTCCAAGACAGCCTGAATTCGCTTTGGGTAGCTTGCCAAAAGTGACGTGAATAGATCTTGATCGTTACGTAAATTTGCTAAAACAGTTTCAATGTGTTGCGTCATTGTATCCTTCGAAAATCGATTTGCTGCAAGTTCTTGAAACAAGGGACATTCAACCTTGTCCTTTATAACTGATCCAATGTGTTCACAGACGTTCAGGTCAGGAGAATTTCCTGGCCATTCTTCATTTCCAAAGAAATCGATCTCATGGTTCCGCAACAACTGTTGAGTGGCTAATGCCTTAAAGCAGGGGGCCTTATCGTGCAGAAGTGTGACCTGATCGACATCCATAACATTGTTTGGGTTTCTTAGAAAAGGAATGACATGCTGGGATAGAATAATATCACGAAAATACTGTCCATCCCAACTCTGACCATTTGGCTTCAGCACCCACATGAGCTTCTTTGCAGTGAACAAAACAAACACACCAACACAGTCTGGACTTTTTAATAATTCGATTTCATCTGGTGTTGTGGCCCACACTCGATCATTTTGGTAGTTAGGCCAACGTGTTACGTAAATAAAAAATTCATCGGAGACAGCTAAATGCATGAAATCATCCACATCCCAATCTTCAAGATAATGGGCAAACCACATTCTGTCATCGATGTTGAGTTTTTCTTGGCTTTGGAAGTTCATGCCAAGGCTTTAAACCTTGCCTATGACGGTACAGTCGAATGATCTCACCACTAACGATCTTTCCTCTCAACACTTCGATCTCTCTAGAAAGTTTAGCACAGCTGTTTTTCCGCTTACGCGTACCGCTTTCAATGCTGTCCTTTGTTTCCTGAGAGAGTGGCAAATTTGGGCGGCCAGATTTGGTTGTATCCATTTCACATTCATCCAAAGTTTTATTCCAATTTCTTTTGACAAAGTCCCCACTTCTTCACAACTTTTTGGCAACCCATGAGCGTGTTATAAAGGTGGCTCCAGCATCACGAGCTTCCCGAAATGTTATTGCTCGTATGCGATCTATCACACGTTGCCTCTCCGAATCAGCAATTAATTGAGAAGCCATTATATTATCACTTTATCAGCTAGAGTAATTTTAATACCTGCAATAAATAAAAAAATTTATATATTTTTATAATCACTAAAAACTATTTCGATATAAGTAAACATGTAAGCTGCAAATGGGGGGGGCTAAGGCTTTTTGGAACCCCTTATATCTTTCTTTTCGTAGTCACGATCTTTATATGAATATCCTCCGATATACGAGAGTCATTTCATTGCATGTGAAAAAATCAGTTGAATCCAGCTTTGAAAAGATTTCAAGGCACTCATTATTTGAATACGTGATGTTGAAAATTAGGAGTGTTTATAAAGCCCATTACATACTGCTGTTATATTTTCACTAAAAAGAAGAAATAACATGCCTGAGTGTTGCCGTTAAAGAATGCTTCTAGCTAATTAACTGATAATCTTGTAGGTTTCTGTTTATATCGCACATGCGTAACTTGGACAAGTAAAATTAGGCTATTTAGGAACGTTTGTTGCCAAATTCTAGCTCTAAACTAGAATATGGAGCATTTTTTGGTATAGAGAGGTGTGTGCGTGTGTGTGTGTGTGTGTGTGTGTGTGTGCGTGACTCCAGATTCCTGGGATCTTGGGAGCATTGCTCCAGTAAATTTGACCATGAGAAAAAGTAAATTTGGGTTTGTGTTTTGTTCATCCGCTAGACGTTATGCAATTTTTTTGCGTATACGTTCTTGTACAAACCAATTTTTTTAAATTACAAATTTAGTTATTTTAAGTTTAGTTGGTAATTCCATATTTAACAATTATTTTTATTTTTTGTTAAGCTTCAATGTTTTGATAATTAAAATTTTATTTAAACGTATATTTTTTTAATATAAAATTATCAGGATTGGACTATGTTCCATTGATCTCGGCCAGGTTTGATAAATTGGCCAGATAATTACTTGTGCGGTTTTAAGTAATCCACCATGACTCTAGAATTGAAAAGTTTAGTTAAGTTTAAACTTACTTTTACTTACTTTAACTTACCTACTTTTACTTACTCTTCCTTACTTTTACTAAGTTTAAAGCACTTACTTTTACTTACTTTCATTGTACTATATTTACTTACTTTTACTCACTTTTACCATACTATATTTACTAACTTTTACTTATTTTGTATTTTTTCAGGTAGTCAATAATCAATAATGGATCCTAATATTGATGAAGTTGGAGAGAAAAGTGAGGGTGTTAAAAGGGGTTACTTTTGTGGTCAATGCAAGAACAAATATTCAAAGAAGCAAAACTGGGAGGAACATTTTAATTCCAAAAAAATATTTGTTACAATACAAGAGGTCCCAGAGTTTGGGCCCACAGCTTAGATATTGCAGTAAAGAAATACCAGGATGAAGTGCAGCAAAGAGATACGGCAAAGCAGTCATTTAGTTTGTTCACAAAATGTGCTAGTGCTAGACCTCAGAAAAATGAACCAACTTCATCAACTGCTAATCTAGAAAATGAAACTTTTTCACTAGATGTTTCACAGACTGAAGAAAGTGCTTCTCCTCCACCTAAGAAACAAAAGGTAAGTGAGGAATCTGCGCATCAGACTAACAAAACTGCTTTAGAGGAATTTGAAAATTCCCAAATCCAGAAGACATTGAATGCAATTTTGCGCCTAACAAAAGAAACTCACCAAGCTGTTGTGGTTAATAAAGAGAAGAGTCAAAATATGCCTTCAAGTTCAAGTGTTGCATCCAAATCTAATAAAGCAAAAAGCAACAAATTTGACATTTCCATAGCCCATTTAAGCAAGTGTAAATCAATACAAGAAATCCTGAACAATGATTTGATCAAATCTACATTCAAATTGGTGGAAAAGAAGGATCTAGGGCATGCTGATGATTCATTTTCAGTACCAAGTGATATAATGGAAAACATTGCAAATAGTGACACTAATATGCCTGATGTAGATATAGCTGTTGAGGATGAAGATGATGATAATCAAGAAGATATTGATGATGCTTCTGATGATAAAATGTTTACATTATATTGCATAGCTTGCACAGACCCCAAAGTATGTGCTTCAGACAAACATTCTAACATAAAAGGTTACTTCAATGTTAAAGATTTAACCTATGTATGCAAACAAGGAGAAAATCAAGAGAGATGGTTTAGAAATCTGAAAACCCACCTGAAGAGACATTTAATTAAACTTCAGCATCATCAAAGAGCTGCTGTTTATGAAGTGATGAAAACATCTTCTCGGAACACTACTAAACGCATAGAAGACTTATGTGGCAACATCTTATACTACATAATGAAAACAAACACTGCATGGGCTCTATATCCAGTACTTCTAGCTGTATTACATAGGTCAGGTTGTGAGGTTGGAAATTTGAATCATAGCACACATGCGTGCGAGACAATTTGTGAGCTATTAGATAATCAACTTAAAGAACAAACTGTAAAGTGGTTCTTAGAACAAACTTCAGTAACAATAACAGCTGACATTGGAACAATTTTGGGATTAAGCATGCTAGTTGTATTAGTTATGAGTGAAGAAGATAAGACTGTAAAACTTGCTGGGATAAATTTAGTACGCAGCAAATCAGGAGTTTATTTGGCCAATGAAATTTTTTGTGTTGAAGTCTCCTAATCACTTGAAACTATCTGAAGAAGCAATTAAATCCAAGGTATATGGAATGGTTGGAGATGGGGCTTTTTGTAAGGACAACGAGCCATTTAAAAACGAAATTAAAAAGTTGTTTGGAGAAAATTTCAAATTTCGATGGGACTTAATGCATCTTGTGAACAGAGCCCACGTTGATGCATTGAAGAAAATTTGTAAACTAAGTGAGCTTTTAGACTTTATTCAGAATCACTCTTCAAATCTGAGATCAGGCCTTGACTATACCAATATGGTTCTTGACAATATCATTGGTTTTAAGAGACCAAAACTCAAATCTGATACTCGCATGGTTAATTACGAATTTGATCAATTTGACAGATTTGTGGAAAATTGTGTTTTTGATCATCCACAAGAGAAAGAAATTAGTGCCAAGTTCTATGTATTGATTTCCTATGTAACAAAGATTATGTTGCAAGTAGCTCAAAAAACCACAGTTAGTGCAGAATTTGTAGAAAATATATTTTATAAAGAAGGAGGGAAAACTGTTATGTTAAGAGTGATGGAAACAATTTCCAAATTAGCTAATGGAGGAAATGCAAATGATGTAGTTTCTGAATTTAAGCACGATACCACAGGGCAGCAAAAGGAACTAACAGCTGAGGATTACATCCTAAATGAAGTTTACAAATACATCAAGAAACGTTCTGATTACTACCAGGTTGCTGAAGTTGCTAGACCATCCAGAACCAGATCTGAAAGTAGTTTTACAAAAGACTCAGTGATAAATTGGCTGACAGAATATATAGAACAGCTGTGGAAAGGAATCACAGAGAGATTAAAGCATTTTGATAAAGATGGATCAACTGCCTGGAGTGAAGCACCAGCTGAAGGGACATTCTCCATTCTTGGTTACATTGTTGAACACAAAGGATCCATTAAGCCATCTCATTTGACTAAGCTGTGCAGAATTGTGAAGGAGGGTCCAGCTCCAGGCACTAGATCTGCTGTAATGATCACACAGAAAGCCATTGATCAGTGGCCAAGCATACATGGCGGTAAATTCACAACAAATGCCTACATGCAAGGTCTAACATCGTCCACTGTTGCTGCTGCAATGAATAAATAAACTTAAGGTGAGTTATAAACTGTACATTATTGTATTATTATGTTTAGCTAAAACAATTTGTAATTGGTATGTCGTCAATTCAAGAGTTTACTATCATTAACCTATCTAGTGGTGTAAGGGGAAAAAAAGTAAATTCAGAGCTGTGCTCCAGTAAATTTTTTCAAATCTGGAGTCTGTGTGGGTGTGTGTGTGTGTGTGTGTGTGTGTGAATCAATAATATAATGCAAAGCTATTCAAAAAAGAAAGCTTGACAAGAGCATTTGCCCCGTAACACTTTTTTGAGGTTCCTCGGCCTCAAGACGACCTCGATTCCATATCTCAACAGATATCGATATAGTCCTGGAAAGCAGCCAAACAGATAAATGGCCTTCAACTTCCCCATACCCTGCTCCCTCCCACTCACCCACTTACTCTCCTGGGACTTTCTGCATGCGCCACCCTCATTCATTCATTCATTCATTCATTTATTCTTTCATTTTTTATACCCTTATATACCCTCTTCATTCCAGAATTTGGTCTTTTTCTACCATCATTCAAAATATGGGGAGTCCTTCCTTATCTCTCTTGTCAAAACTAAAGAAAAAGTTAAGTACTCCCCTCGATGAAACAATAACACTGACTTTTATGACTCCTAAAAGGTGCATTTCAACCCCTCCCCCCTTATTCATTAATTTTAAAAAAGTGGGGAAGTTACCCCCACTTTCCCCTCGACACACACTTCCCCTGCAACGCGAAGAATAAGTCTGGAAATTCCACCATTTTTTTCATTGAAGAACGTGTCTTAATTTCCGTGATGACGGCTCTTGTATGGAATTAATTAGAATGCGAGGTTGTTGTAGGAACGCTTATTACGGATATCTCTCTCTCTCTCTCTCTCTCTCTCTCTCTCTCTCTCTCTCTCTCTCTCCCATTACCAGTAATGTCAGCAAATAAAACGAATGTGATATAAATAAGAGCCCATTTTAGTCATTATTTTGGTTAACGCCAGACGATTTTATTCGAGATAATGGAAGACCTCTATGCAACTAAAGGTTAAATGGGTGTCGTATTAATATGCGCATCGAGTTGAAGAGGATGTATCAATTTCAGCGAAATGTTGGTACGAAGTACATCACTTTTGCGTGATCATTTTATGAAGAGCACTGATGCACATGTCTTAAAAGTAATAATGATATCTCTCTCTCTCTCTCTCTCTCTCTCTCTCTCTCTCTCTCTCTCTCTCCTTTAAAGACACGTCTCTGGTTGATTGTGCCCCACATAGATGATCAAGCAACTTATTTTTTTTATTACTTGCCTCATAAACACCTCTAAGTAGGAGACTCTTGAATTCGCCGAGGCAACAACGGGTGATCACCCACGAAACACTTTCATTCTCCATAAAGGACAAGTACACGGGGATAGATACAGAAACCTCCCACTAATATTCCTCGCCGAAAGGAGATTTTCTCTGCTTTCGTGGTGGCACAACACAGCGAAGTATGAACAACTTAATATATCACTTACTGCATAAACATCTTTCATGGCGGGAGACCCAAATTGAAACTCGGCGACATTAGAGAGTTGGCAGACATATACACATGACAGACATCCAATTACAGAAAACACGCTCACACACTTTCCTGCCTTGTTAATATGTCTAAGAATAGAGTAAAAAATATTTTGTAGAAACAGAATTTCATAACGACAAATGAGGTAGATTTGCGTTTCTGCCATCACGATTTCATTTTATCTCTTTCGCTTGGGTGGCTGGATGTTGGTGACGGTGAGGCATGGTGTGGAAAATCTGATTTCTGTTCTTAATTCTCGTTTCCACCCCTTTCCTGCAGAAGCATTTCATCACTCTGCCGGCGTGATGTTTTGCGCATACTTGGGTGTAGACTTGGAGAATTTAACCTCTATCTCTCTCTTAACCCTTTTGGTGCTAACCTGAAGTGGATCATGGGGTCTTTGATGGACTGATACCTCGGTTTTAAATAAAGCTAAAATATTTTGCATAAAATCAAAATCATATTTTCAAGGTTTTTGTGACGATACGAAGTGGTTGGTGTGTGATCGGCACAAGTATTTTATTGGTCCGTTTATAGAGCTGCTGTCTAGTCACGCAGTGGTTCCCAACCG
Source organism: Bathynomus jamesi (assembly GCA_023014485.1). Classification (NCBI taxonomy): domain Eukaryota; kingdom Metazoa; phylum Arthropoda; class Malacostraca; order Isopoda; family Cirolanidae; genus Bathynomus; species Bathynomus jamesi. Next base: position 1,158,022 of record JAJOZX010000545.1, on the reverse strand, counting down.
GTTTTGGCTTATGGCCCCCTTAGGAACCTTATTTTTTCCCGTGGCCCCCATAAGCATTATTTTCAGTAGGTAATATGCAGATTTAACTCTATTTTACAAAATAACATTTTCTTGTGGCCCCCTTCAAATGTGCCATGGCCCCCAGGGAGCCATATGGCCCCCGGTTGGGAAACACTGGAGCCTCTAGTGTACGAGCTCTGTGTGTGCACTGCGCATAGCGTAATTCTAGAGCTAGATTATTATATGTTCTTCTCTCTCCTGTAAAAATTCCCTTGGCTACTTTTCCAGGGTCTCTCTCTCTCTCTCTCTCTCTCTCTCTCGCAATGCAGTCAGTCTTAACGGCGCCAAATGGCGATTGTCTGTGAGGAGCGCGGTTGGCCAAGAGAATTAGTTCTTTATTCGGGGCGTGTGCGAGCCATAGAGTAAATACAGCGAGAAATGAAGCGATAAACGGCGTCTCAAAATGAGCTCAACAAAATAATAATAATAATAGTTATTTTTATCGTGTTTTTATGGGATGTCATCTGGCAAATTCACACATTAAAACTTTATGAATTAACGAATTCTGTCATTTTAGTAACGAATTATATTAAAGAAACTGAATCGTAATTTTGTTGAGGGATTTGATATATATATTATATATATATAATAATATATATATATATATATATAAATTTTGAAAAAATTTTGCAGACTGGCATTTTTCCGATAAGGACTTTGAACTCATTCTGAAAACTATAAAATATGAACAAAACTTTGAATAAACTTAGTTTACACTCTGACTTCAGGTCTGGACAAAGTTTGCGGAGAAGTTATGAACATTGTGTGTGTGTGTATATATGCTACATTTAGATAGTGCCACAATTTTGGCACTTTAAATTGTTGATTCTGTTGCTGTGGTTAGGAAGATTTTTGTAATAAAATAAAACCACCAATTTTAACTTAAAAAATTTTTAAATTTGAGAAATTCTCCTCTCTCTCTCTCTCTCTCTCTCTCTCTCTCTCTCTCTCTCTCTCTCTCTCTCTCTCTCTCTCTCTCTCTCTTTGTACTCCAAACTTTAATTAAAAAACTATTGTTGAATTCTTAAATGAATTCTGTAACTTGAAAAGCCGCATTCAGTTACTGAAATTCTGAAAATTATTTCACTCGAGTCGAATTAAAATTAAATGCATTTAAAAATGGCCGAATTCTCAAAGATAATAAAATGTTTTATCTTTTATTCAATTTATTTTTTAAATAAAAATAGATTTTTAAATGTTAAAACGATTTTTTTTTTTTTTTGAGATGCGTTGAATTAAGTTTTGAAATGTAAATTATTTTACTTTTGGGATTACTTTTTTCTAATTAAGAAGACGTATGTTTAAAATACAAATGTTCAGAATACTGAACATCGCGCCTTGTTGTGTTATTTAATAAGTTATTTTGATGTATAAAGTCTGTACACATATTTTTTTTAGACACCCTGTCTATGTTACAGGGAATTTGTGCAACTAGGGATTTCATGAAATTCCTAAAATGTTTAGGGATTTCGTGTAAAGTTAAGTCGTGATATTTTCGTTAGTTTTAACGAAAATATCACGACTTAACCTAATCAATTGTCAATGGCGTACAGTTGACCTAACCTGGCATTCGTTTAACCTAACCTGGCATTCAATTAACCTAACCGAGCATTCAATAATTTTCCCGTAAGTTTAACGAAAATATCACGACTTAACCTTACATGAAATCCCTGAACATTTTAGGGATTTTATGAAATCCCTAGTTACACAGATTTCCTGTAACATATATACGTCTGTGTTGTTTTTGTGAAGGAAATACAACTCGTGGTGCATCTTGCTCCTGAAGAATCATGCACCCGGACCTGTAAAGACGAGTGTCTGCAATGAAGACTAACGATATTTGCACAGAAATGGATATGAATCAAACTGTTCACCGAATTATGATGATAACATTATTGCTTCTAGTGTTGATGAGCCTCGTACGGGAGTCCCGTTTGTACGTTGACCCTCTATGTATTTGACAATGATGCTGCGAGCTGCCCGTACCCTGAATGGGTGTATGGGGGAAGTGGTGCTTATCTTGAAGAGGTTTCGTTCGATTAAGGAATAAAAATATATATATGACCTGAATATATATATATGCGTTATATACACTGAACAGGGTAATTCAAAAGTTCATGTTTAGTTCAAAACTTTTATAGTTGGAAAAACAAAGGAAACTCGCGCAAAGCAAATACGTTATTTCACACCAGTACTGGGAATTTGTTTGCAGAAAGAGAGAATTTTTTCTCTAAATCTTTTCTAATCTTCAGATCACTTCTACATGTGCTCCACCAATTTCAATGTACTCGACACACCTAAGCAGAACTTTGTAAACAACGCTGGACAATGTTTTTGTCGAAATTTCTCGGATAACAGTGGTTATGCTTTCTGTTAAATCTGTCAAATTTGGCTTTGTTGCATAAGTTTTGGATTTCGTGTAGCTCCTCAGAAAGAAATTCAATGGGGTTAGGTTGCCGCAATGTTGCCTTATTCTCTCTCTATTCTTTAATATCGCTACTATAACGAACACTGCTGTTCTGAACACCCTAACTGCATTACTATTCCTTTTAGGAGCGTTTGCAGTACCAGACTTTCGACATAGTCTCGTATCTTTTCTGTTCAACTCTAACTCAAAGGTTAATCGGTATTTTCAATTTTTTATCTACTGAACTAGTCAGTTATGGAACAATCTTCCTCAATCCATCTTTCCCCCTGTCTGTGACGTCCAATCTTTCAAACGCAGAGTGTCCAGTCATCTCGAAAACACTAGACCTTAATTTTGGCTATCTCCTTCTCCTTATTGTGGGAAAGCATTTTTTGCGGGCATTTGTCCTCGGCCTCTCCTTCCTGTATAAGAAAAAGTAACCATGGAGCCCAGGAGTTGGTTTCGCATTTCTCAATCCACCGATCAGGAAAGTGCTGATATAATAGTTGTCAGACCTCGCGCGAAAAGTGAGGTGGAGCTTCTTCCTTTTGAAAAATAATTTCATTGAATCGATAAGATTCTAACTGAGGCAAGACAAATTGCTGGAGCATTTCCTGATAATTCTTCTTTCCATTGACGTTCGTTTGACCTCCATTGACGTTCGTTTGACCGATATCAAATGAGGGAAAAAAGAAAGGTCCAGTAATTCCCTTGGCCGAGAAAGTACACCAAGCATTAAAGTTTGGTTGACCTAACTCGGAATTACGATATGGTATTGGGTTTTCAAGTCTCGAGATGCATAAATTATACCTGTTAACTTTCCCAGAAGCCAAATGTTGTCTCATCTCTAAATTACAGAGCGAAAACATTTTTAGTCAATATACTAGTCGCTGGGTAAAGGTTAGTTGAATTACTATGCTCCTAGTTATTTACCCAATTTTACAGAAAATTTTCACAAAATCATTAGTCTATTGACTACCCTCACTCATACTAAAATTATCCGTAACTGGTCAATTTATTAGTTAAATGAAACTAGTCAACCGAACAAGATCACAAACTGGTGAAGAAAGTCGTTCAGTTTTCTAACAATATCTGCCTAGCACATTTGACTAGTAATGAAAAACAGTGTATCTGATTACCCGCACATATTTCACACGAATAATCTGACGTTTTGGTATCACTTTAGTAATAGTTCATCGACTAGTAACTAAGAAGATTGACTGACATATAACCTGACCACTTATTAAGGAAATGCATTGCACCTGACTACTCTTACGTATTTTACAAAAGTAATCTGACCATGTGTATATATAAAATGTACAATATTTTAGTTACCCTTCTATTATAAAAACTATATAGCACAAATGTACTAAGTAATTTAATATGTTAATGTAAGGTAATTTGGCTATTATCATGTTTGATATAATAATTCGGGCATTTCTTCTAAAAGTCTGCAAATGAGTTGGACAATTTTGACAGTTTTTATATGTATGTATTAGTTTCCCGACCCGTCAAAAAATGCGGGTTGAAGTTTTGTAAAATCCAACCGGAGACCCCTCCCTATATATATCATATATATATGTTACGGCCTTTTTGTGAAATTGGCCATTTTGCCAAAAGATCGGCCTTTCTGCATAATGGCATTAAATGCCAGGCCACTTTGCAAACAGGCCGTCATATTGGCCATTTTGTAAAATGGCTGGTTATCCAGCCGGCCATTTTTCGAAAATACAGAACTTCAGTGAAGAGATTCAATCCAGTTCGATTGAAATTATTGAAATTTAAATTATTGAATGCCCGGTTAGGTCAACTGTCCGCCTTTGACGATTGGTTAGGTTAAGTTGTGATATTTTCGTTAAACAACAAAAATAGCACGACTTAACCTAACCAGTCGTGAAGGGCGGACAGTTGACCTAATCTGGCATTCAATTAACCTAATCGGGCATTCAAGTAACCTAACCGGGCATTCAATGTCCAGCTCGATAGCTTCGAAGGGTATACGCAAAATGGCCGGCAGGATTGCCAGTCATTTTGCAAAATGGCCAATATGCTGACCTTTTTCCAAAGTGGCCGGCATTGTAATGCCCATTTGCAAACAGGCCATCATATTGGCCTTTTTGCAAGTGGGCCAGCCATTTTGCAAAAAGCCGATTTCGCAAAAAGGCCGTAATATATATATATATATATATATATATATATATAATGCAACCATACTATTGGTAAGCGTTACCAAAAGGCAGACACTGACTTTTATTATTATTATTAATATTAAAGTATCTTGTTAATTCTGGCTAAAAAAGGATAAATTACTCATTAATGAGTATCGATGTGCAAATGTGATGTACCACATTTATACAATAAAGCCATTACGGCATTTATTTTGGATTAGTGGCTTGCTAATTCTCTTCGAACTGACCTCCGACTGTGAGGTTGTTCCATGACCGAACCGGTTTCTGGAATTTTGTTTACATGTTACGTATGGTTCTGACGTCAGAGGCATGGCGGGCATTGATATAACTTCATGTTTCGCGTTGCACGAATGTTATTGAGCCTACAACAGCGGTTCTCAACTTTTTTTTTTATGTGTGGGAACCATTTTTACAATCTTTCCAACGTCAGTCACCCACATACCTCAATATCTAACATAACAACTAAATCAAAGGAAAAAGTAGTTTCGACTCTATTAAAACTTTAAATATTTAACATTCGTAATTAATTACAAAAATTTAACAAATACGTAATTAAATTTTTCTAAATATGTTAATATTTTTTAGAGAAAATGTAAATTTTAGTACATACTTAGCCACGCCAAGAAAATTACTCGGCTGAAAATTACTCAGCGACCCTCAGCGGTTGAGAACCACTGGCTTACATAATCCATCTAATACTCATCTTCCACCGCTGCAGAACTCGGTATTCTTCTGCCATCTTTAACAAAGCACTCCTAAGTTTTGCGACTCAATAAAATTCCACACAACTGCAGCTCTTCTAAAGACTAATTCTCGTTGTGTTGTTTCCTCTTCACACGAAGGTATAAGATAAACAAATTAGGCCTGTGGACTTTTGAATCGCTTCGTATATATATATTCCATACATTCGCTTTGTATATGCTATTAATGATTACACACACACATACACACACACACACATACACACACACAAGTAATGAATATGATAAATTAACAAATAAAGTCAGATTAGGTTAACCTCTTTTGGACCACTGGGTCGAATATGTACCGTTTCCCATACACGCACTCATAACTTAACCCTACAAACACTTCGGTCGTTAAGAGGTTAAGACATTTAATGTTAGATTAGCTTATGGATGAGGTCAAAATTGATTGGGTTAAGTTAAAGGGAGTGTCGCGTCTTAGAGGCAAAGGAACAAACTTGAAACGCTTGGTCCCAATTCCTCACGAGACGTCCCAGCCTTTAAAACTGATGTGGCTCTCAGTGCCAGTCAGCAACGGAATTTCACTTAGTAACAATAAAAGAAATAACACAGAAAAAATATGGCAGTAAAGTAACAGTAATATTAATAATAATAAAGTAACATCCAAGGAACTCATTTCCCCAATACATTGGGGTGAGTGTGCTCCAAGGGTCATCTGAGCCAGAACAGAAACAGGAAGCGGCCATCTCAACTCCACCCGATGCCAGCGGCTGGGAGCGAACGAGCGACACACCACTCAGGGTCCCGCCACCGAACCATTGAACTACCGGGCGCCCGATGATAATAATAATAATGTTTGGGGTTGTTTAACCTCATCCATAACGACAGAGGTCATGTAACGGAGGGGACCCACAGCTTTACATGGAATCCATTTCATGTACGGGTCTCTACATCTAAACGCAGAGTACGGTCATTCATTCAACTATTGATCAATCCCAACGTCGCTTAACCTTGCTGATCTAACGGGAAGCGGGGTTGCGACGTGGTCACAACGTAGTAGTAATAATAGTAGTATGGGCAGCACTTAATGTGGACATCATTTTAACAAAAGGAGGTCGGTTTAATTTAGTTTAAAATTCGGATTTAAAGAGAGAGAGGGAGAGAGAGATATGCAGATGCAGATATAAAAGTAAAAAAAATATTGACCGCCGAAATTGTTGAAATCGAGCTAAGTTGTGTCATTTTTCTTTAAAACGTCTTTCATGAGTTTATCTTTATTTTACTTTTTTTATTTTATTATTTGAGGTTTTATGTCGTAATTGTTTTATTATTTACTATTATTTTTAACTTAAAAATTGCTTGCCAAGAAATGTGAGTGCCGCAAGGTTATAGAACAGTGGCAGTGAATAGTGATGGTTGAACAACTAGATCTAAATATAGTGTTTTGTTTTACTGCACTTAGTTTAGAATTTAATTTGTAATATCTCTCTCTCTCTCTCTCTCTCTCTCTCTCTCTTGTACATATATATAAAGTAGCTTCCAAATTAAAAACTAGTGCAAGTACATATGTACACTGTACATTTACTAAAAAAGTTCTGGAAAGGACAAAAAATTACTAATGAGTAATGACCGGGTTTTATTTTTTTCAATTTTATTACTGCCACAAAAAACAATACCAATTAGTAATTTCGTATGTTTTTTTTAGAGGTTTTGTATCGAGGCAAAATTTCCAGAAACTGTACTTAAGTAATGACTAGCGTTTAGCACGTGTCACTTCGCTCTGTCAGAAAACTACATTGAAAATAAAAATGTTTTGACATCGTAATTATTAGAAATACTTCATATTTTTTCCATTTTAAACAGGCTAGACTAATTAAATTTATACGGCACAAGCAGCATCATGCAGCTCCACTGCATTCGCATTGCCAAAAAAAAAAAAGACCCCTCGTACCCCTCCTTACAAATCCATATATCTCCACTATGACGTCACCGCTTCCTTACAGCCCGTCGCTGAGAAAAATTTTTGGCACCGAAACGGCGAGAGAAGATAACAAAAACAAAAATTTTGTATCGTGTCAGTTGGACTCCGATTGTTAAGGGATTCGCTTCTTGTCTTCCTTTTAACCCGAGTTAGTATTGCCAATTTCCTTATTGTTTGTGTTTGTTTATTAAAAGCAGTTTAAACAAGTGCGCAAATTGTAGGTCTAGTTTAGACGATTACGAAGAAAGAGACGTTGCTCATAAAATTTTGGTTATTTATTTTGTGATTTATAAATAAGGTATTTCAATTTAGCGGCGATAATGGTAGTAATATAGTGATGCTCATAGGTTTTTGTTAAATTTAATATCCGAGAACATCGTATTGAAAGTGCATTCTGAAATATATTCCCTCCAAGCAGAATGATAGTACGAAGATTCAACTTGAACTATAATAATAATAGCTTCGCTGAAAATGTCATTTGTGTTAATATGAGAGAATATAAATTTCTTTATTTAGTCACTTAAAATGCATTGCATACAAATGAACACAAAACCAGAAAAAGAAATAAAGCTTATTACTAATATATATATATATATATATATATATATATATATATATATATATATATATATATATATATATTGTACTGCGAAGTGTTTTGTGTCGGAAACAACTAAACCAGTGTTTGAAATCGCTTTTACATGTGTGAGGAAGGAAGGTCATTGAAAGAGTGGCATCAACAAAAATTGGCACCGGAAAGGAACGCGATTTATGGCACTTATGGCTTAACTCTTCTCTTTCGAGGTCAGAGATGGCATCCTAGTTAAAGTGGCACTGTAGTGCCTGTGTAGATGCATTGAAGTATAAATATATTTTGTAGTCGCACTTAACTAAATGGCCCCACTAGAATCAGCAGCACTGCACTCGTAGCCCTACTACAGACTTACACCGTGGCACTGCACCGTAACTCTCAATCTTACACCGTAGCACTGCACCGTAACTCTTAATCTCACACCGTGGTATTGCACTGTAACTCTTAATTTTGCACCGTGGCACTGCATCGTAAACATTGATCTTTTTCAATTACAGAAACCACCTGTAATAAATAAACTGTAGAGCCTGGTTTTAATAATTTAAAACTTGGTAAATAGTCTTCGTGTGGCACCTAGTAATGCCTGATGCTTATACATTGCGAGTTCTATAGTTCACTGCTTATAATAAACGTGCTAAAATTATGTTCCACTGTAAGTTCAGGTAGCATAATACACCTATATATATATATATATATATATATATATATATTATATATATGTATATATATAATTTAGGTAATAGCTGCAGGACTAATTTTTATACATTAAACCCTACCATTTATATCCATTTTGCTATTTCAGAAATTTATTATTTAGTGCAGGCAGTAGGCACTAATGCTGCACCTTTAATAATAATTGGCACCCTTTGGCAGCCTATGCGATAAACTGCAGTGGATGAGTCAATAACTACATGTGGTTGCTTGTGCGATATTCCTGATGAGTGTTAATCATTTGCATCTTTCTGTTAAATGGAAAGTATTGTGTCGGTACAGTAATATTGGTCGTCAGTTGGTATTGTATTGTAAAATATATATATATATATATACACCCTCAGTGGTGGAGTGGTTAGCGTCGCTGACTACGAATCCATCGGTCCCGGGATCGAGACCCGGTGACGGCAGGCGGCGCACAGCAAAACCCAACTGTTCATCCTTCCACACAATAAAAAAAATGGGTTGGTAGATAAATGGGTACCCTGGGTAGCCTAGTGGTTAAAACGCTGGGCGGCTGGTGGGGCGTGGTTCGGATTCCACGTTAAACTGTAGGTCTAAAGTGGAGTGACAAGCTTTACCTTCGTCAAAATGAACAATTCGTGCGGAAGCAAAACCAAAGTTAACCAAACCAACTAAGATATATATACACATATATTATGGAGGAAGGAGGGGCCAAGGCGAACGTCCGCAGAAACGCCCCCACCCCGACCCCTTTAGAGGAAAATGAAAGCTAAAATCAAGGTCCAAGGTTTTCGAGATGCCTGGATACTCTGCGTTTGAAAGATTGAAGGTCATAGACAGAGGGGAAGATAGATTGAGGAAAATTGTTCCAGAGTTGATCGGTTGAGTAAATGAAAGATTGAAAATACCGATTAGCCCTTAAAGGAGGAGGCACGCAATTAGAGAGCTCAGAAGAGCAGTGTCCGTTATAATATTGGTAGTAAAGAGAGAGAGGCAACATTGCAGCGAAGAGAGAGAGTGATTGAAGACAGTCGGTAAGAGGCAGGGAATTGATGAGACGAAAAGCCTTTGATTCTACTTGGTCAAGTAGAGCTGTGTGGATTAAGCTACCCCACACATTAGAAGCGTATTTCCTACAGGGGCGGACAAGACCACTGTACAGAAACAGCAACACACCTTGTAACTTTGTAGCCTCAGGCTTGTAGGGGTTTCGCGCTTCGATCTCTGATCACGCGAAGGTCAGGTACGTGGTCCCAGCCTTTAAAACTGTCTTAGTGAAGGAAGGACCTTCTTTCTTGAGCTCTCAATCTCACATTGTCAAGTACACCTGGCTCACCTAAGACTGTCCTATGCTTCTTTTGAAGATTTCCAAATCGACCCCTTTCGTGTTCGGATGTTCTTTGGGTAAATGATTGAATAGTTTTTACCTTTTAACGACAAAACTATTTTCCTTAAAGTTGAGGATGTGCCTTGTTTAGCCGTTAATTTGGGAACACTGCTCGTTCTTTCTTCCTTATCAATTTTCCAATGTTGTCTGAGTGGTTATAGAATTTAGTTTGAGGTTTGGAACAACAGTAGTTCCTCTGTTATTTTCCGTGTGTACAAGGTGAGAGAAGAGTCTTTAAAAATTTTATACGTAGAAATAATTTGCTAATATTAAATAAATTGCAGTGAAGTCACTGCAGTATGCGATACTTTTCAAAGCAACTATACAAGACTAGGAATGACCCTAGGCTAGAACAGGAAGGCCCTAGGCCCTAGCCCCAGTCATCGCCATGTCAGCAGGCTGACCGCTGCTTGGGATTTTGGAGTGCACCTTGGGATTTGGGGATTTTTTTTTTTAAATGTGCAAAATCTTGGGAAATTTACTTGGTGAAGGAAAATACTAGAAATAGTAACTAAAAATTGCCGTTTCTCTATTTTTTCACGTATTAAAAATTTATATCTGGACGATTCAAATTAAACATCATGTCAACATTCTAATTCGAGTCAGAATGATATAGGCCTAGTATAAGTTAGTGTTCTGTCACTCAGGGCCCCAACTTGCCAACTTAAGATCTACAGGGCTTTTGGTTAAATTAATGTATCTAAGTACTTTTCATTTTTATTTTACTACACAGATTAAATGTGTATGCGTTCACAGTGTGTTGTGTATTACAAATGTAACTAAACTGAAAACCCTACAATACTAAATAGTACTAGGCTAGCTTAGTGATATGTGTGTATTATATATAAATGTTGGTCTAACTAAGCAGCCTACTAAATGGTACTGGCAAGCCACTGGTCAGATATAATAAATATTACAGTGAGTGAATACTTTATTCAGCTGAAAGCCGAAGAAATAAAAATACAGTGCTTTACGATGTAGTTGGTGATGATTGATTTTTATTTAAACTCCGTTTTGAATACAATTATATATGTTTTGTGGTGTACAAAGAAAACCTATTTTGTTTTTTTCTTTTGTATTTTTATATTTTTTATGCACTTTATATCATTTATGATACAATTGTCAAATTTTTGTTAAAGCAAAATATAATTCAATAAAAAATTAAAGAATTTGAATATTCATATATAACCTTGGGAATTCTGGGGAATTTTTGTTGGGTGTTCTTGGTATAATTAAAAATGTAGAGTGGTCACACTGCATGTCAGTAAGGATGGAATACATCAATGAAGAAAAAAGTGTATCTTGTGTCGTGGGCTATTTCTTATAATAATTGTGAAGAAAGATTGTGTTTATTTCAAGAAAAATATAAACCACCACCACTCTTCGATACTAGGAGCTCAAACTTTTGGAAACAGAGAGCCTAGTAAAACATCGTCCAAGAAGCGGAAGACCAGTAACAGCGACAGGAAACAACAACAAAGAAAAATGTCCTCGCCAGTTTTCAAGTCAATCCAACAACTTCAACGAGAAAAGCCGCAGAAGAATTGGGTAGTTCCAAATTTTCAGTAGCAAAAATATTGAAATCACAGGGGTACCACGATAACAAACCCATTTACTTTCAGAACCTTGAAGGAAGATAGCTTCGGCATATTAACGCCGGTTCAACAATGTCGATTTTAGAAGCATGTTTAGTTTAAATGATAACCCAACTTGCAACAATGGTTGGAAATTGGATTTGAAACGGTTTAGGACTAATGTGTGTGGGAATTACTTTACGTATAAGATCTGTGACACGTGGAACAGGTTACCTTCAGAAGTTGTGAACAGTTCCTCTGTAGATCATCTCAAGAAAAGGTTAGACCAAATCTTGCACACTATTTGAGGGTGTAGAAAATTTTCCCTGGCACCCGTTGCCATTAGTAGTTGGTACCTCCTCAGTATGGGCCGCAAGGCCTTTTGAGGTACTTCTTTTCCTTGTAACTCTCTCTCTCTTTTAGTTCATACAATCATGCTCTCTAGTGTACGATTTCCGTGTGTGCATAACGTAATTGTAGAGTTAGTTTATATATTCTCCCCTTTCCTGTGAAATTTCTTTGGCTACTTTTCCAGGGTCGGAGTATTTTCTTCAACCTTTTTCCGTACCCACCTAAAGGTCTTTCAGGCTTCCTCTTGTCTTTGTAACTCCTCGTAATTCTCTCTCCCCTAAATAAATTATTGACTGGTTATTGATACAGAAAGGTTTGAAGAGAACATCTTGGCCAATTACGTCTTCTTCAGATCTCTCATTGACTCTCAATTAGTGTGACATCGATGTAGATTAAATTTACCTATAAATTCGCTAAATTTCTTTAGCAAAATTTGAAACTTCAAAAATTTTCACTATTCGTTTTCTTTGACCTAAAGTGAGTGAGGTAAAAGGCTGCTCCTCCTCCTCAATAATAATACGTCTTGTCCTTCACAGTGAATACTTTTATTTCTCTCTTTGAACTTTTGTCTGATGTGCCGAGCGGATTTTATGATTGTTTACTTGGCCACTTATTTCCCCTGCTTCTAATGGTATTGGCTCTCCTTTCCACATGTTTTCCCTTCGAAACGTTTGATCGTATAGATTGAAATGCCTGGGTAGCACAACTATAAATTTTACATGAACTAACCCCCCCCTCTCTCTCTCTCTCTCTCTCTCTCTCTCTCTCTCTCTCTCTCTCTCTCTCTCTCTCTCACTTGCCTCATAAATACCTCTTTAATTTGCCGTAGCAACAACGGGTGATCACCCACGAAACACTTTCATTCTCCATAAGGGACAAGTACACGGCGATAGATACAGAGACTTCCCACTAATATTCCTCGTCGGAAGGAGATTTTCTTTGCTCTTGCGGTGGCCCAACACCGCGAAGTATGAACAACTCAATATATCACGTGCCGCATAAATACCTTTCACCTTTCACGGAGGGAGACCCAAGTGGAATATTCGCGACATTCAAAGAGTTGGCAGACACATACACAGAACAGACATGCAATTACAGAAAACACACTCACACACCAACCTGCTTTGTTAATATGTCTAAGAATAGAGTAGAAATTTCTTTTTTCTCTTTCCCTTGAGTGGCTGGATGCGCGTGACGGATGAGGGCATGGTGTGGAAAATCTGATTCCTGTTCTTAATTCCCGTTTCCACCACTTTCCTGTAGGAGCATTTCGTCATTTTGTAGGCGTGATGGCTTTGCGCGTACTTGGGTGTAGACTAGGGCTGTTAAAATGCCGAAATTTTCAATACTGGTATTGATACCGATTATTTTGCCAATACCGGTATTGATACCGGTTTTATATTAGTCAGTTTAGTGGCTTAAAGCACCCGAACTCGAATCCAAGTCCTTCAAAATGTAAGCCTTGCGTTTTATTTAACCACTATGCCATTTAATATATGCCACAAATATTAAGTCTTGAAAAGATCCTATAGCTAAGGATATCTAATATAGCTCTAATATTATTGAATTATTAACAATCAACGAACATTATAAAAGGAAAAAAATAGTCAAAATAAAAGAAAAATCCTTTAATGAAAAGTAAATTTACTATTAAAAATTATTATTCATTTTTCATTTTGAAAAATAGACTTAAGGAAACAAAGGCTATCCAGTGAATTCTCAGGAAGACTCGATCTCAATTTTGTGAGGTATAACTTTGCAGCCGAAAACGCTCTTTCGGATTCTACACTTGAAGGTCTAATGGAAAGTAATGCATAATAGAGCTTATCTAAATTTTCTGTTCTTTTCGAAGACACTTCAAAACTCTTAAATTCTGTGTTGGGATCAAAGGTGGAAGGTTTGCTTCTCAATGTGATCTTTTCTAATTTATCCATTTCTTGCATATATTCAGCGAGCAGTGGCTCATCAATTTTATCCTTGTTCTCAACTTCAATTTCAGTTGGATTTTCAGGGCAGCAAGATGCTTCTTCGTTTTCACCGTGTTTCTCGTATTCAACTAATTGGTCATCTTCAGGGAAAAGTCTTTTAAAAATTCTCTCTGCAGTTCTCTTGAGCACTGTTTTAGATGATAATGATACATTAAAATATTTTTTTTTATTCTGAGGATTTCGAATATTTGTGTCTTTTTAGGAAAAAAGCAAACCCCTAAGCTCATATTTTTTAAATGCAATTCATATTTCGCCTAAAACAACTATTTCAAAAAGAATAAAAAATATACTTCCAATACCGGTATTGACATCTACGGTATCGGTATTGTCTCTTTTTTCTAATACCGGTAGAATACCGGTATTTCAATACCGGGATTCGGCCCTAGTGTAGACGTGGAAAGTTTAACCTTTACCTCTCTCTTAACCCTAGAATGCATAACCCGGGCCTCTGCCCGGCTCATGCATTGATGTAAAATTAAAGGGACATGCATTCTAGGGTCAATCCTTTTGGTGCTACCCTGAAGTGGGTCACCCCGCCTCCCTCCGGCATGGAGGGTGGGGAGAGAACCTTATGCTTTTCTATCCAGTTTTCTACTACTGTTGGAATACGTTTAAAATGAATTATTTTTATAACAGGAATCCCTCACCCCAGAGTGGACCGAAATACCTTTGAGGCTTCTTCTTGTCCTTGTAATTCTCTCTCTCTCTCTCTCTCTCTCTCTCTCTCTGGTCTTTTGTCCTTGGTTTTTTCGCTTCAACTAATCCAAGTAAGATGACAGTCTATAATCTCTGTGTTCTGCGGTAAATATAAAAGAAAATGGAATTATTTGTCTTCGAACGCATTGCAAGAGACATGTAAGGCTTCAATATATATATATATATATATATATATATATATATATATATATATATATATATATCAGGTCATCCCATAAGTAATGTCGTTTTTTAGATCGGAATTTGGACAAAAAAAAACTCAACTGAAACTTTTTAATCTAGTATATATTTTCCATCGGAATCAATGACACTCTGCCAACGTCCTACAAGCTTTTCAATGCCATGTTTATAAAATTCAGGCGGTTTTGAGGCAAAAAACTTACAAAGACTGGTGTACAGTTCATCTAAAGAAGTAGACTGTTTCTCGTCAAGATAGTTTGCAGACTCCTGAAGAGATGATAATCTGAAGGCGCAAGGTCTGGAGAATATGGAGGATGTGGAAGTTTTTCCCACCCAAACTCCTCAATTTTTGCAGAAGTGATCCGAGCGGTATGAGGACGTGCGTTGTCGTGGTGGAACACGATTCCTTTCCGATTAACCAAAGAAGGTTTCTTTTCTTTTAGTGCACTGTTCAATCGATCCAGTTGTTGACAGGTGACTTGAGCGGTGATTGTTTGGTTGTGTGGTAAGGTTTCAAAGTGTATTACACCACCTTTATCCCACCAAACACTAAGCAACACCTTCCGAGGGTGAAGATTTGGTTTTGGCTGTGGTGTCGCTGGTTCTCCGGCACAAACCCACTGTCGACGACGTTTAACATTCTGGTACAGTATCCACTTTTCATCACCAGTCACTAAACGGTGCAAAAACGGATCTTGGAGTTCACGGGAATGAAGA